>JAODUJ010250628.1:0-10311 GCA_027564615.1 Psolus chitonoides
ACCCATTTGCACCCGTCACTGTATGGAACTGAATTTTACAATTATGCATTGAGTTTATTGGGCTTGACGTACATTATCAAACTTGGCAGGTTTTATTAATAAAGATTTGAACTGTATAGAGTGCTATACAGAAACCACTTTTCAATCATTGGAATTTGTATTGCTTTGTATTCTTTTATCATAGTGATGTCATAGTGATGTCATCCTGTCCCGAAACAAGGAATGTCCCAAACATTTACCTAGTTCGACCCTCATTCAGCTATGAAGTGATAAAGTCCTCCTACTGTTATCAGTACAATACTAATCTCTGTTTTTTTTCTACATCCACAAACAAGAAAACCTCCCATGGTTATTGCTCACCTTTGTTTGAGTTGATTTGAGGGAGAGAGGTGGAACACGAACCCTCCCCCCCCAAACTTTTTGAAAATACAGTGACTATACCTCCACACATTAAATGTTCCTGTCACTTTTGAAAATGTATCAATGCCCTGGCCTATATTCAGCTACCAATAATAAACTAGTCTTTGTCCATTATCAAGCGCTGTGCATACTAATGGCATAGGATACCACACAATATTTTCATTGCATGGACTGTGTCATTTTTGTCACAAGCATTTGTAAACACAATAGACTTTCATCTGTCTGGAAGTACTTCCCGTCACGTGACAATGCATGGTACATGATACGTCTCGCCACTATTGATTGGCCAAACCTAATATGTCACACTATAAAAAAAGTTGTACTACACAGGCGTGTATGCCGGATTTTTTTACCCGGAGGGCGCGATGTGATCAAAGGCCCACTCTCAGATAATTTACTGTGTGAAAATGTTGAGGTCAATGAGAGCTTTTTTCCCTACCTGGGGGGTGCCCTCCCCTTTCGCCCTCCCCCGGATACGCCAATGCTACAAAAATGTTGTGTCGTAGCGTATCGCAGTGGTGTAAACGGCTCTTTGATAACCTTTGTGTTTTTCTGGGTCCACATTCAGTTAATAAATGAAAGTTCCAGTTCAGGTAATAAATTCCCTCTTGATCAGGCAATAAGCTTTGTTTCCCCTTAGCCTACAGCACCTACATTCAGCTACAGTACCATCAATAAAGTTTTGTTCACCACTGACCTTTGTTTTTTCCCGGCCTGCAATCCAAGGCAGCTATGACCAGGTGTTCGGTGCCTCGCATCTTTCGAGAACATTCCTCTCCAGGATGTAAAGTCATACCTTTCATGGTGGTGAGGGTTAAAAAATAAAACGATTACCATGGTCAAGGAAAAATTTATGAAAGAGTACAGATATAATTAAATTATATAGCAGTGGGTCACGCTTTCAAGTTTTTGGTACGACCCAGACTAAAGACTGCAAATCCCCACTTGCAAGGCATGTAGCTTCGTAACTTTTGGAAGTTCCACAGGGAATTATACTGGTGTGGGAACAGTGCTCCCACTTGCAAGGCATGTATGTAGCTTTGTAACTTTTGGAAGTTCCACAAGGAATTATACTGTGGAAACAGACCCCCCACTTGCAAGGCATGTCGCTTCGTAACTTTTGGAAATTCCACAAGGAATTATACTGGTGTGAGAACAGACCCCTCTGCCCCCCCCCCACTTGCAAGGCACGTAGCTTTGGAACTTTTGTAAGTTCCACAAGGAATTATACTGTGGAAACAGATCCCACTTGCAAGGCATGTAGCTTTGTAACTTTTGGAAGTTCCACAAGGAATTATACTGGAGTGGGAACAGACCCCCCACATGCAAAGCATGTAGCTCTGTAACTTTTGGAAGTTCCACAAGGAATTAAACTAGTGTAGGAACAGTCCCCCCACTTGCAAGGCATGTAGCTTCGTAACTTTTGGAAGTTCCACAAGGAATTATACTGTGGAAACAGACCCCCTCCCCCACTTGCAAGGCATGTGGCTTTGTAACTTTTGTAAGTTCCACAAGGAATTATACTGGTGTGGGAACAGAATTGAACTCTGGACCTCCCGGCTGCGAGACATGCTCTAACCACTTGGCCATGCAGGGGCCGTGTTTTTGTCAACTGTTAGTTCGCTGTTAGTTTACATAAATGGTCATCTCTATACCATATATGGTATGCATATGACCATATATGTCAACTAACAGTCAGCTAACAGTCGACTAAAACGCAGCCATAGTGTATTGGGTGTATCCACCTTATCGGGTTATCAATTGCAAACTGACTGAGGTCAGTCTGTAACCTTCATGTTCAACGTCCGTGATTATGAATCAGCCAATTGGGACAATTTCCTAATTGTTCAAAGCATCATATTTTCCACAGAATATCATGCTATGTTTCTGCAGATCCTAACCTGCAAAGCTCCACTTCTCTCTTCCACCAGTGAGTTCCATCCACCGGGTGTCTGAATACTGTATTGGTCAAAGTGTCATACACAACTTCAATTGAGCTGACCATTACTGTAGATGTGTGGCAGATTTGGGGCCAGAGATAAGGGCCTTTAACATAAATTTAAATAGTCTCGTTCTGGGAAACTTAACCTAACGAATGCTTCAAAGCATGATTTTCTCTAAACTAACATAAATATTGTCCCAACTGGGTCTATGAATTGTCAATTGGAATAATATTTCTGTAACTAGACGACATACATTGATCTTGGAGTGACGCGAACTGTCGGAACTGGGGACCTCATGAATTGCAGTCACCGGTAACCACTGAGCTAACTCCGTAAGGAAATTGTCATTCGTCAAAATTGAATAAAATTTGGTAATTTGTAGTTTTTTTAGTTGACTCAGTTTGGCAGTTTCATTATTTTGTGGTAACAAAAATTCAACATTGTTGAATGCACCTGCTCATCTAATAAGGTGAGCTCTAGGGCTGTGCATTTTCAGTTATTTTGCTAACCGAATAACCGGTTTGTGGACCGGTCAGTTATCGGTTAACCGTTTCTGCAGGAAATTGCCGTTCAAAAAAATCTCAATGTATCTGGATGGTTCACAAACAACCAGTTAAAAGGCGACTGCATTTCTCACCACTGCCTACCACCGCGGTGATCACTGTTGTGTGCAATATCATGAATATTTGGCCTTACTCACCAGGAAAGGGTCTTAATCAGCATAGGCACTTGTATAGGACAGCCTATTGATATGTGCTAGCGAACCTTTATGAGCCCAAACAAAAGTTCTGGGCTGAATAGAAAAGATTACTGGCTTAACAATAGGCTTAGCTTCACGGAAAATCCATGGTCTACATAGGTGTAAGCTAATAGGGATCTGGTACTCATTATGGAAAACATACATATCAAGTATGAACTCGACCTGACTTGGAGTAGTAGTCTTAGCATGTTTGAAACCAAAAAGTACCAAAAGACTTAGCTTCCACAAAATCTCTAATTTCGACCCATAATGAGCTCAGACCTCCACCAAAATCAATAGGGCCCTTGCACTCATTATGAGAAACCAACACACCCAGCGTTCGATTTACCCGGTATCGCATCGCAAAATGCTCCACAAATGAGTGAAATTGCTACACACTTTCAAAAGTGATTAGCAGTTTTTTGTACACAAAACCATAGGTATGATATAATTTCAGCCAAAATGACATCTAAAATGTGAACATTGCTACACAAACATCTGAGACTAAATCGAACGCTGTACAAAATATGACAACAATTTTAGCATTGAACTGTTGTCATGTGCATACAGAAGTTCGACAAAGGGATTTATTTTTTTGCAAATTATTCATTTTAGTGTAGTTACTACTTTTAACCATGTTTTTCATTTCAATTGTAGTGCAATTTCATTTGCTCATGTTTTCTATTTTATTTTTATCCTTTTTTGAACAATGTTTAAAATATCTTGAAGCAGCTATGAATGTTTTTTTCAGCATTTTGAACATCTTTACATAATATACAAAAATTCACAGACTGACGGTTTGCAGAAGCTAAAATTACCCGTTTGTGTCAAAAATCTAAAATTGTACAAAAAAAAACAAAATCGACAACACAATGTTTTCAAAACAAAACATTGGCAGATCATACGTGGGTGTTCACAATCACATGTGATGTATTGTTGTTGATACCTTAATTGCCATTGGCTAGATGACTGTATCTATCAGTTGATTGATCAACATTCAAATAAGCAAATATTATTGTTGTTCAAAAGGCTCCCATTTCATGGCAGAGGCTAATTTTATTCATATTGTCAGAAAATGAACCAGCCTCTTGAAAAAAAAAATATCTCATGAAAAATATATAGTGAAAGGTATAGTGGCAGATCCAGAAGTGATTACTAGGAGGGGAGGGGGCGATTCATGTTTGCATGTGCTCAAATATCATTTCAGGAACAATTTAGGGGGAAGGACGAAATGAGTAGAAAAATGCCTTTGACTTTACATATCTAGGGGGAATCCCTTGTGCCACCCCTGGATCCACCACTGAAGGGTGTGGTGATAGAGCCGTTAGAGCTCTAGATGTTTGGTCGAAGGATTGATATTTTAGGTCCTCTCAGTCAATTATAATATTGTGTTCTTAGCAAGATAATTTCTCTCTGCAACAAGGCGGTGGCAGCCGTGGGGAATTTGTTTAGGGGGAAACACAATATTTGTAAGGGCCAAATCAAGATGTCATAGATGAAATATCTAAAACTTGCCTGAATAACACATCATTTTTTTTTGGGGGGGGCAACTGCCTCCCCTACCCCTATGGCCAGCTGCCACTGCACCAAGGTGTATAAATGAGTAACTGGGTACAATGACATTTAAATTGCCTGGATGGGTGATCTGCTGGTTACTTAACGTCGTCCGGGTTTGCCATGTGCTGTTGGCTAAAGAGGCCGCGGGTATAGCCCTAGATACTGGGGGGATGGGGAATGTATTCCCCTCAACATGTGACAAGGGAGAATGCCCCATGTAATCATCCCCCAAAGTTATACATGCACAAATCATGACTAAAAATATACCACCAAATTCCATCTAAAGGCACTTCAGTATTAAACAAATTCTCAAAGAGGACGGGGACACTCCTCCCTCCCTTCCCCAGGTCACTAACTAAAACATATCACAAACTCATCATTCTCCCCCCCCCCCCTATGCTCGGGTAGAGATATATGCCACTGGCCGTGTGACTCCTGAGGAACCCACCTAGACATCATTTGCCTGTTAAGTTTTCAACCCATGGCTGACATTAGGCAGGGGGGAATTTGTGCGACAATGGCGGAGAGGATGCTTAAGTCCGTCCCAGGTTCGCAACAGCCTGGCGTCGTCATGACACAGTGCCTCTGCATCCTGATGCTCAAAATTTTAGGCATCTACTGGCAGTTTTGAGCTATCCATGGCCAGAGGAAGAGGTAGGGTCACATGCGACCCAGACATATGCGACCCAAATATATGGGAATGTTTCGAAATGGATATATATATAGCAACAAATGGAAAAAATATTAAATCCACCTAATATGCATACTCAATCTAGAAAATTGAGGTTGGCAACCCTCACTGAGCCGTTGGTACAGGCCTCATTCTAACATCTCTGGTGCTATTAAAATGTCCATGTTGAGTATGCACGTTAGGTTCCTAACCAGGGGTACACATACCCCTCGCCCTCGGGGGTACAAAACTGTGATGCTGAGGGTACGAAAAATAGTGCCAAATTACAGCTCGGGAGTGGATTTTTCACGCCGTTGAGGTGTAGGGGGTACACTAGGGAGCACCTGAAATGACGTGAGGTATGTGGCTATAGAAAGATTGGGTACCACTGCTCTCCAATGTGACTGACGTACAATGGTATGCATTGGTCAGCGAAGTATTAATTCCCGAACCAGGTAAGTTTTGTGGGAGTTTATCCTCAATAAAAGAAGCATTGATAGCTGCTTATATGCATGTGATTTCTTTCGTTTTGTTTCTGCACATTTCTTTCTCCTGCATGTAGTCTTTATTGCACTCTTCACAGGCATGCATTTCAGGGGGGTGAGGACCTCACATATGACCCAGACGAAGACCTTTGTTACTGCCAAAATTGCAGCGAGCCCAACATACCATACCTAGGGCAGGAGTCTGCCCCACAAGAGTTGTACCAACCACCACCATCACCTCACAGGATGGATCGCGACCCCCCAAGTTTACCACCCTTCCCCTATTCAAATGGGTTTGTACATGACATTTACATTTTACCCCACTGCACACCCACACAAAATATTGTAAAACTAACATGTAGTCATTGCAACCATTTCAACTATGTTCAGTTGTAGGATGCTGGCATATTTCATTGGAAGTAAGCAAATAACGTTGCTTTAATAGCACAAAAATAGTGCACAAAGCTATCATACTTGCTTTAGCTAACAAAAATAATGTACAAAGCTGTTATATTCACTTCAACTATTCCATCTTGCTAAAAAACTGATGAGGCCATTACATGTGATCTCTCTAAAGACCAGTAATAGTCTCTTTGGTATAGATGAATACATTTTCCCCAAAGACTTTTCATCCTTACAATTGTAAATATAACTTCCCCAAAGTCCCATCACCTCCCCCAACCCCAAGAGCTACAGATAACAGAACACATTTCTTAATATCCTCATAATCCCCTCATTACTCTCGTAATCCCACTATACATCCTTCACACGGTACACAATGAGACAACGTGTACGTCAACCCCAAGAGCTACAGATAACAGAACACATTTCTTGATATCCTCATAATCCTCTCAATACTCTCGTAATCCCACCATCCATCCTTCGCACGGTACACAATGAGACAACGTGTACGTCCCTGTACTGTTTTACCAGTGGTTGCCCATGTTTATCCTGAGTTGGCCCTCACCATATATATGGCTATTGGCCATCCATGAAATTCATGTCTTCTATTATATCATCTCATCATTATTATATTATTATATATTATATTATATCCCATTATATCATCATCATTTCTTCTGTTATATCAATACAAATGCTGCCAAGTTGCACAAAGTGCAGAAGTTACCCCTTCATCAATCGCATAATCCCCCTCCCTCCTATTATTGACCTGTTTCCCTGATACAAATTGCCCTGAACCAATATTTCACACATTTTGAACTTCTTTTGCCTCCAGACTTGTTATACTCTTCCCATACTTGAACCATTGCACCGTATCCACTTCATAGCATTATCGCTACGCAGTGGCGGATCCAGAAGCAAACTCTATGAACAGTTATGTAGGTCTTGAGACCTTTCTTGCCGGTCTCGGTCTCGACACCCTGTGGTCTCGATCCCGGACCCTTCAGGTCTCAAAAGTTGCCCGTCTCGGACCGAGACAGGCAAATTTATTCCCGATTACATTTTTCAACACATGGTTTATTTGTTGAATTTTCATTATCAAGTTTACTAAGTAATTGTTTTTCTTTATCATTTTATTTTACATGTGTATAGGTGATGAAGTCAAAATAGGCTATTTTACTGTGTCTGATCAGTAACAATTTGACGCTAATAGACCTATGCACACAGTGGCGGCGGAAGCGTCCAAATTTAGGGGGGATGAGCAAACCAAAATCTGATGAATGCGAAAATGCGGAAAATTTTGTGATCGCCGTCCTGGGGGAGGGGTCTAATTTTTTTCGAAATTTTGGAATATTTAGTGTCCTAACATTCGATCTGGTGCTAAATTTGTTATCTTTGGAGGTAAAATACGTGTTTAGTGTTGATTTTAATTCGGTTTAAATACCCCGTTTTTTCCTACCTTAAGATTTCAGGGGGACGTCGCCTCCCCCCCACTGACAAATTCAGAGGGGGGCGTGTCCCCCCCCCCCCGCTTCCGCCGCCTATGCTTAGGCCTAACTTAGGCTTCACTATGGTAGTAGGTATACGTGTTGACGGTGTTGACGTACCGGTTGAAGTAAGATGTCATATTTTCCTCCCAAATATAGCCTAAATGCACCTTGGCAGTTATATTCCAACCCATAAATGTACAAAACAATGTACATTCCAATATGAACTGAAAAAAGTATCAAGAAACACAACAGCAATGTAAATTTGGTCAGTTCTTATCATTTACTTTATTTTATGTATATTTATGCTAATGTATGCAAATTAGTTACTAGTCCGATGTTACTTTTGCAAAAAATAATTTCTGTGTTTTCATAGCAACACAACATTATATAACTGGTAATGCTTTCTAGCAATTATATTGGCATGAAAATCATTTGATTTGGACAGACCAGAATGTCCCTTATTTAGAAAAAACCCTGTGGGCCCGTAGATAATGCACTGTACAAACCATGTGGGACTCAATGTGTTAACATGCAATGTTTACTAGAATGAGACTGTTGTTAATGCATTATATTGAATAAACCTATTGGGTGAAGCTTTATTATATATTAATATACCCTAGCAGTTATTCACCAATTTGTATTTGATTGGCTACATTCAGTAGATACTTCCCGGTCTGTTGCTGCAGGACATTATTGTCTCCCTCGTAGGTACAATTAGGATCATTGTCATCTCGCAGTTTACCTAATCCATTGTCTATGGAGAGGATAATATAGGATAATGAATCATGGCGTGTACATTGTTACACCAGAACGCTAGTCACAACAGTCACTGTACATTTGGGGTCATTATCGTCATGACGTATACCAGATCAACTGTCTTAGTTTCGATTAGGATTGCTACCATATTACTATGTTATAGTTCTGCCCCAGCTGGTAAGATACAAACTAACTCTTCAAATCCTAAAGTTCAAGTGACTGAAATCATATCGAAATTCAATCTAAACAATTGTAACTGTATCCTATCGCTGTTATATAACAAGGCTAAACTAGGTTAGACTCGAAGGCGATGAGAGAAATAAACACTCGGTTGACACAGATAAGAAGTTTGTATACTTTTCCCTGGATCTCTGAATTTTATTCAAGCGACATGCAGCATATTTCCTTCAAACTAGAATAAGAACAAGAATAAAACACTATAGGCCTATGTCAAAACTCTATACTCGAAAGTTTCACACTTGTTTTTTTATTGTTTTAATTATTATAATTACCTAGACATTCCCGTGAGTTGATTGACGTCAAGGGGGAACTACCACGGTGTCCAAAATGATATAGGCAAAATGTGTTACACAGTGTATGCAGTACTCGTTTGTTACAATACTAATGTTGGTCGTGTGTACTGTGCAGTTCCGACTGGGTGAACAAACGACGTCATTTTTCCGATCTGAGACAATTTAGCTATTTTTGCGGATTTGTTGTGGCTCAATAGAAGGAAAATACAAGTAACTATTCAAAAATGAGTTTAATCAATATCTACTTCGATGTCTTATGTACACATTTGTGACTTTTTACCCGAATCCGAAAAAGGGATGTTTTTCACTGATTTGAAATTACATTTTTGCGTGCTTGTTCGCTTCACCCGTGACGTCACGAAAAATATTACGTAATAGGGCTTTTTACCCATTTCGACCCCTTTGACGATCATAAATGGACGTGGAGTTGGGATTTTATCAACCATTCTAATTATTACATTTTAAAGTAATGAAAGTCAGTTCTACGTGTCACTTGACCTCTACAAAATAATGATAAGAATTTTGCTTCACAATTTTTCCGAAAATGTATTACACAAAACGATTGAAAAAACTATAGTGATTGTCTTGATCAGTAAAAGTAAGTACCGCCGTACTCTATAGTAACACGAATTACTTAATCAATATAAAGCGTCACCTGTAGGCCTACATCTATTCTAATATATATATATATATCATACTACGAACGTTACTGGGAATGCCCTAAATTCTCGTTGTTGATTGGCGTTCGGACTCAACTTCAAGACGTCTGGTTCGTAACTATAAAAACGATTTTTATTTCCCCAACTGTTTTAATTTTAGGACGTGAAGAATACTCGCTTTTACTCGGAACAAAGGGATATTTTCTCTCTCAAATTGCTTTTTAACTAGGTCTGGATATCGTGTTCAGTTCTGAAAAGACAACAAGTATCATTCAACTGGAGGTTTCAAAAGTACTTGATTACAAAAATATTGAATATTATAGATGGTCTGAATATTTCGTTTGGGATTTTGCGCAGTATATAGCATACAGCAAAAATGTCAGTGTTGTGCTGTTGTCGCTCTAATATCAAAATATTCTGAGATTGCCAAGAGCAAGAGGGCTAAACAACGCACATAACGACGGGTTAAATTCATGGGAAAGGGCGGTCAAGTTACTACATGACAATATATCAAATGGAAAAAGATACAAAATACTTCTCCCTGAAATAATAATAATAATAATAAAAGACTTGCTATAGTGCCTACTGCTGAGGCCTCTAGGCGCTTTACAGACCAAAACAAAGAACAAATAAACAAGGACAATACAACAACAAAGA
>JAODUJ010250739.1:0-15746 GCA_027564615.1 Psolus chitonoides
AGTGCAATAATCCTATTGTCTAAACCCTAACCTATTGTCACATACACCCACAGTGTATCTCTTGTAGGTACACACGCGCACACGCACACACACACACACACACACGCACGCACGACAAAGTGACCACTAAGTCTCCCACTGAACAAGTTCAGGCGAGACAAAAATGGCAATATGGCCTTCACAAGGGGCACCGCAGGCATCAGAAGGGCACAACAGTTATTGCCGCCGGTGCCGTCGGTTATTTCTGTAATATATATTCATTTATTAGATACATTATAATTTTTAGCTGCGGATGAGCACCTCAAGCAGTCACAATGTCTCTCCGTCCGTTCGTCCTTTCTTCCTTTCCTCCCTTCGTCACCTTCACTCATAACTCCTCACGTTCAGTCATAACTTCTAAACCGTACATGCTAACAGGTTGAAATTTGGCGAGTGGGTGCGGCTCGCGGCAGCCATGGGGGGTTTCATTTTTATTTGCGTGGTGTGATCAGATCATATTTAAATCCAATTAATTACCCAATTATTCTCTCCCACAGCCATCCCCATTTGCCCTCTGTGAGAGAAATTTGTTTATCTTATACTCCCTATAGAGTGCACAGCTCTGTGTGGGCATCAGGGGATTTGTTTATTTAGGGACTTGGAGAGGTATCCCATACTGAACTGTGTAATATTAGGACTCGAAATTCCCCGACAGTGTTTCCACATTTGAACAAATTTGCTGAATATTATTAGCTGCAGGTGAGGTTCGGTTGTTCGTCACGTTCACTCATAACTTCTAAACCGTACATGCTATAAGGTTGAAACTTGGTAGGATGCATTGAGTGTGTAAGTCCTTTCATCAAGATACATTTTGAGCATGGTATATGTTAATAAGATAGGCTAATTTGCATAAATTACGCTAAATTCTCAACATTGATGAATTTACATGAAAATTGGTACATATAGTAAACTTTGGAAGGCAAAAATGTTAAACGTCATTCCGACGTCATCGGAGTTCAATAACAGGCTAATTTGCATGAATTACGCTAAATTCTCAACATTGATGGATCGACCTGAAAATTGGTACATGTAGTAAACATTAGGTAGGAAAACCATTGAAAGTCATGGCAAGGTCATCAGAGGTCATTAAAGGTCAAATTATTAAACATTGTTGTATCTATATGAAACTTGGTACATGTAATAAACATGAGGTGGCAAAAATGTTGAAGGTCATTCCAAGGTTATCAGAGGTCATTAAAGGTCAACTTACTAAACATTATTGTATCTGAATGAAACTTGGTACATGTAGTGAACACGACGCGGTGAAAATGTTGAAGGTCATTCCAAGGTCAACAGAGGTCATTAAAGGTCAAATTAGTAGACATTGTCTTATCTGAATGAAACTTGGTACATGTAGTAAACATAAGGTGCTAAAAATGTTTGAAGTCATTCCAAGGTCAACAGAGGTCGATAAATGTCAAATTACTAAACTTCGCTGTATCTAAATGAAACTTGGTACATGTAGTCAACATGAGGTGGCAAAATTGCTGAAGGTCATTTCAAGGTCATCAGAGGTCATTAAAGGTCAAATTACTGAATCTGCCCGCAGCTACCGAGACGTTTCTGATCGCGCTTGTTTACATAGTGTAGATATAATAGGTTAATATAGAAAATGCAGCAATGATGTCTTATACAAAAGAAAAGCTATATATGTAATACATTGTTGAAATTATTTACAAACAACAACTCCTCCACAATTTTTTTGACAATGAAGTGGGACACGACAAAAAGACAGATCCTTCACTCCTGATAACGCAATCCAAGTTTCCCTGATCAGCAAATCTAGAACGATATCAATGATTACATAATAATATTTGATGGAGTAAAACAATAGCATCAATACCCAGTTGTATCTGATAATGTTGACATAGATTGAAAGTCCAAATATTTCACACATTCGGCACAGTTATGCTCAATCAGTTCTACGGCATATTAATCTAAATGTGCATGATAGAACCTGTGTAATGATTGCCGACCCGCACGCCCATAACCCTCGAACTAACCACAGAAATAGCACTACATGGAAGAAATAGGAAAATATGAAAGCAACCTCTTGTATCTGCACCTGACAGCCTATTTGTTCTACATACTTGCACTGAAGGAAGAGAGAGGCCTGTCTATAACAAGGAGTTCATATCATACTTTCATAAATCCACAGCAGTTTTGTTTTGGGGTATACATTTCAAACAAGTTCCATTTTCTCACATTCCACTACCCACTGCCGATATAAAAAACACGAACCATTTCTGTGTGAGAAATAAAAAAAATATGAATGTAGCCTCTAGCTCTAGTACCATCAGCGGAGTGTCTATTTTTCTACATACTAGCACTGGAGGAAGAAGCCTGCCTATAACAAGGAATTCATATCATACTTTTATATTATCAACAGCAGTTTTTGCGGGGGGGGGGGGGGTATCAACTGTGCACAAGTCCGTCAATATAAACAAGAGTGCCAATGGCACAGTAGCTCACCCATCGGCTTGCAGCAGAGCAAGGTAGAAAATGTGCAAATTAGATGGTAAAATTTTGAGTGATATTGAAAAATTGTTGAAATGACCCCTAGCTGACCTTTGACCTCAAATCGCTGCACACCACATAAGTACCATTAGTCAATGATAATACTGACCAACTATCATGACCATCCATTTCAATCTGTGGGAGGAGGAGCGTTTTGTTCATTTGACCCCCAAAATTACCTTTTTGGCCAAAATGACCCCGAGATGACCTTTGACCTCAAATCCCATCCGTCACTGATAATACTGATCACCTTTCAAGATCATCCGATTTGAACTGTAGGAGAAGAAACGTTTGGCAATTTTTCGCAAAATGGCTGAAACTGACCCCTATGACCTTCTACACCAACTTCATGAACACCCCAGATGCCCCTTCACTCGGTGATCATTGTGACAAAGTTTCATCATGATCCATCAAACACTGTAGGAGGAGTAGCAACTCGAATCAATTGTGAACAGATAGATAGATACTGTAGACATGCAGGATCACAATAGCTCACCCAGCACATGCTGAGGTGAGCTAAAAAAATGATTTTTTGTGTGTGTGCAAGGAATGAGAAAATATGAAAAGAGCCTCTAGTACCTGCACCTGAGTGTCTATTTGTTCTACATATAGTCCACGAGCCAGCATCCAAAATTAGACATTCTAGTACCAATCAGGTGGCAAAATGGCACTACCTGTGTTTTCCCCTCAGAATGTGTACCAAATCATCAAAATTATGTAAAATATTCAGTTCACATTTCCAGAAATATACCTATGCAGCCATTTCTAAATGCTTATAATTCAGTCTCACACTCTGAATAACGTATGGACTTTAGTTTTTTCAGTAATCGAAAGGAACAGGGGGCACTGGGGCACATGCCCCGCCCCACTTTTTCCCAGAGTAGCAAATATGCCCTCCGTGGCCATAAATGGGCCCTTTGATCAATTAAATACTTTTTTCTGTATCTTTAGCCTTTAGTTTTTTTGTTTGTTTTTTTTTTTGGGGGGGGGTCCGTATGAAATTTTCAAGATGGCATCCCATAATCCTATATTTGCAAGTTGCAACCCGCTTCTCTGATGGGTAGTCTACAACAAATTCCGCGCTTTGCGCGCAATGAAAACGTACAGATGTAGGTAGGTAGAATGCACAATATCAAGCAAACTCAGCACTAACTAGCGCACTTACCATGACTACAGTGAGGCAGTGGGGATCGCCCTCGACAGGTAATATGGGTATATACGTACTAACATTTTTCCGAATCCCCGCCTACTGGCCTAGTTTCTTTAGTTGACCTCACAGGAAGGCTGTCATCATTGTTGGATGGACAACGCGTGCAATTTATCGATTCTATTAGGAAGCACTTGCGAAGATATCTTGAAGCAGAGTTTGGAGACACTCTGAAGTTCTTCACAACGAACCGCAAAGTATATTTACAGCACCACAACCTCATAGCTGAGGCGTTGAAATCTGATGTCATTCGTTTAGAGAAAAAAATGACTTTGTTCAACAAGGGAAGCACGTGTGATGAGCTGATTGAGCAAGTAGTTGTCATAATTCGTGATAGCATCAGGGGCATCATTGGTAGAAAACAGATATGGCCACCACATCCTCAGGAACTGTATGTACCATACGTTGAACTGCCCGATTGTCTGAAAATATCACTGGAAAAAATCACATGTTAACGTACCTTAAAAGCCCAGTTTAAGCTCCTTAACCGCCGTGTTTAATGCACTTGGCGGTTAAGGATCTTAACCAAGTTGTTGGGTCAGCAAACAACAGAGCCATTCGTTGTATATGAAGCACTAATGCGACTAGTTTGGTCAGGGTTTCTCGAATGGTTGGAAAACAACCGTGGTGGAGAAATACAAATATTGAACGAAGCCTTTGCAGTAATTGCCAAACTACATGAAAACACATGTTTTGCACCCCTTGAATCCTTCAAGATGGATGAGTCTTGCAAAATAAATACTGTATCTCTTCGATATCGGGATGCTCTGCGACACGGGATGCTCTGGCCAAACATCGTTTGGCCAGTGTTGGCGATTTTTTGAGTAACTTTCAAACCAACTATAAGCTACGCCATGTACACAATATGCGGGCAACTTGTTTAATAAAATAATATGGTCAATTGTATCGAATGCCTTCGATAAACTATTTTCATGTCTGAGCCGGTGGTTATTTCGTCAATGAGCTTCAATGCAGCCATACAGGTGAAATGGTTTTCCCGAAAACCATATTGATTGGTATATAGAATATTATGTTTACGAACAAATATATGTAAACCTGGATATGACTTGATCAGGACATCCACATGATCACCCCCATGTTAATGTTTTGTTCAGGTGGACTGCCAGATAGTACTTGTAGGAATGAACCCTTCCAACTTCTACTCCCTTGATACTGACTGGGGGAGGTTCAACAACATTACGACGGAAGTCAATTATCATTTCCTTCGTTTAATGAAAATTTAATTGCAAGGAGTTACTGTCACAGTAGTCCACGAATGACTGAAGCTGGCAGAGATATGCCTCATCATCATCACCATGGATGAGTCCAGCCATGGCAGTATCATCAGCGAACTTCATGATGGGGCATATCTTCCCCTGGGATCTGCAGTCAGACGTGTATACAGGGTGAAAAGGAATGGGGCAAGAACTGTGCCTTGCGTCGCTCCGGTGTTAGCCTAGAAATTATATCAGAACGACATGTGAAACTGAGTTTGACAACAAATTGGGTTCTATTTTGTGAGATACTTCATAACTAAGTGAATTAACCCATGTGGTATGCCCATGCCGATAAGCTTTGTAGCATGAATGTGTGGCTGAGTAGTATTGAAAGCAGATGAGAAGTCAAAGAGCACCAGGTGCTCTAGGTGTGAATACAGGCACTGAAGAAGTGAAAGAATGGCATCTCCACAACTACAGCTAGCCTTGTAAGCAAACTGTGTGGTCTAAAAAAGAGCAGCGACTAAAGGATTAAAACGATTCAAGAATAAATGCTCGCATACCTTCATTGTCACTACAGGGCGAAGATCGTTCATACAAGAGATGACAGAACGTTTTGGAACTGGAATAAAGCTGGAATGCTTCCATAAATAGGGCACCTCCCCAGTTTTGAAAGACAAATTGTAAATTACAGTATAAATGTGAGCCAACTCTATTGCAGAGTGCTTCAAGACCTCCGAGTCGGGCTGGACATTATCAGGTCCAGTAGCCTCTGATAGGTTTATTCTAAAGAACTGCTGGCGAACTTCCTCTTCGAACACCACTATGTCACAACTTGAATCCGATATTGACTTTTGTAGCTTACACTGTTCATTTAAAAAATCTTGTTGATCAAAACGGTTATAAAAGTGATTTAAATCATTGGCATAGTCAACGGTGATTTCAGATATGTGGCAAGAATTAGAGTTAGTGTTGTAGCCATTCATAAGACGAATGCCTTCCCATACACGTTCCATGTTATTGTCCGTGAATAGTCCCTCTATCTTGTCCCGGTAAGCGGCTCTCTCCTGGGCGATCACTCTTTTGAGCTCCTTTTGTACCTACATCAGTGGGCACTCGTATCACCCTTCTTGAAGAGACACGTATGTTGACTGCTTGTTCCGGGCCATAATAATAATGATAATAAATGTGTTGACTGCTTGCTCCTAGCCAATCACAGATGATATGCACAATATATTATTATTAGAAAAGACAGAATGGATAAAACAAGTCCGGGCCAATGATAAAGATATGCACAATATTATACTTCAGTTAGAAAAAACAGAATAGTAAAAAACTGTCCCGAGCCATAATAACAATGATAATAATATGCACAATATCATACTTCAGAAAAGACAGGTAAGTTTATCAGAAAACACAGGTAAGTTAACTGCTTATTCCGAGTCATAATGATAATGATAATAATGTTCCGAGCTATAATATTAATGATATGCACAATATTATTATTAGTATTGTAATTCCTCCAGCTTATCAGATATTAGTAATATAATTCCTTCAGTTAATCAATTCCCCCACCCGATACAAGTGTACGACCCGTTAACTAACGCTGGAATTGAGTTATCTCATAACACGGTAGTCATTGTGTTATTTCATACACGATAGTTATCGGAGATGTTATAACCCGAGTTAGGGTCAGATTATGTGTCATTATTTCCGTCGTTAACTAACGATGATATTGATGAAAATTGCGTCGATATTTATCGAGCTGTCTAAATGAATCGGTTGATTCTCCGGAACTAGTACGAACCAACGACAGGAAATCATCTCTTCAGTTGGTCAATCCCTCTAGTTTATCAAAGGAGACAGGTACGTTAACTGCTTGTTCCGGCCTCCGGGCTATTATATTAATGTTAATAATGTGTTGACTGCTTGTTCCGAACCATAATAATAATGATAATTTAATGTTCCGAGCCATTCAGCATCAAGGGTATAATTACTTGACTGGAATACATCTATGAGCGTGTTGAACGAGCTGGAATGAAGAGCTGGGGTATTATATATAGACTTGAGCTCAAACGAGCAGACTCCCAACAAATAACGGTAGAAGAGGGTGAGGGCTGCAACACGTCTACGATGTGCAAGGCTTTGAAGCGAGGCAGTGAGAGAATCATCACCAACCAGTTTAATAGCCTTCGATACCAACTACAGTAGCAGGGGCACCTCCCCAGACATGGGAATAGTACTCAAGCTGAGGACGAATTTTGCTTTTGTAGAGTTGAAGCAGATGGGTAAGTTCAAAGTAATTACGAGAGCGGAAAAGGAAGCCAAGCTTTTGAGAGGCACGTTTAGCAATGTCACTAATGTGTGACTTCCAACTCCGTTCTGGTGCTTGACACATCCCAAGCTAAACAATGGAGTCTGATAATTCAAGCTGGGAGCCTTCCATAGCTACAGGAGGAAGAGTTTTATCACACTCACGTGAGATGAGGAGTTGCTCTGTCTTCTTGGAATTGAAGATAACAAGGTTGTCACAACCCCACTGGGTCACAATAGAAAGTTCTTGGTTGATGAGGTTGGCAGTAAGCTGCCTCTTGGCTGGGCAGTTGGAAGGATGGTCGAAGCCTGACGATAGGATTATGTCACCGGCAAAAGAGAAGACCGGGCACGACATAGCATCAAGAAGGTCATTGATGAACAGGAGAAATAAGGTTGGGGAGATCAGAGCCTTGTGGTACATCTGCACTGATGGAATGGACTGAGGAGGTGAAATCATCAACACGGACAGCAATTGAGCGACCATTGAGGAAATTAGCAATCCAGCTGATCAGTGAAGGGTGGAGACCAAACATAGAGAGTTTGGCGACGAGTCCATGATGCCAGACACTGTCGAAAGATTTGCAAATGTCTAGTACAATCACCCGGCTCCCACCGAACAGGTCTAACAAAGATGACCAGATGTGGGTAGCATAGGCAAGGAGATCACCTGTTGACCTAGCTTTGCGGAAGCCATACTGGTGGTCGGAGAGTACGACTGCTGGCTACGTAACTGTTTCAGATGATGTACATCACTTTTTCGATGATGTACATATGATTTTACATGTACGTAACTGTTTCAGATGATGTACATCACTGTTTCAGATGATGTACATCACTTTTCTTGTTACATCATAACTTGATCTCCCTTCTGGCGTTCCATAGATCTGGGGTCAATTCAGGTAAAAATGGAAACTTCGTGTACCTCAGCTATTTTTGGTATTTCTGGCTTGTAATCACAGTTAGGGCGCACATTTTACAAGGTGTTTCCTCATTGGCTGTTCGTAATGAATGGCATTGATTGTACTCTTTGTTAGAATTAGGATTTATGTTAGGGATTTGGGATAGCGTGAGCCAGTAGGGGAGATCCTTGTGAAAATGTGCGCATTGACCCTTCAATCAAGCAAATTCAGCCTGTCTGGTCAGATCAAGTTCATACGTGGTAGGTGTGTTCCTCATGACGACTGTACATGAACCCTATTGTTTTGGGTAGAGGCCAAAAGTCATCTGAGGTCAACAGAGGTAAAACATTGAAAATCGTTGTAATCAAGCTAAGCCTATTGCGTTGGGTAGAGGTCAAAGGTCAACAGAGGTCAAACATTGGAAATACTTGTAATCAAGCTAAGTAGCAATGCCTGAATCGATCGAGCTGAAATTTGGTGTGTGGGTTTCTAAAGATGTGTGCAAGAACGCTATTCATTTTTTGGCTGATGCGGGTTCCATTCCAATGAAAAATGGGAAATTTGTTAATTATTGATATTTGTGTTCTTTTTCGCTTGTTCTCAAGCAGAGTTAAGCATGCCTTGGTGTATATATACCTCTGGAGTATCATAATCTCGGGTTGCTTACTATGCCAGGTCGCGCCTGGAGCCGCTCCCAGTAGGCAGCTTCGGGGGGGGGGGGGGCCCATTCGAGGTCACTTCACATTTCCAAAGATGTGGTCAGTTCTGCTCTGCTCAACTCCCCTCCTCTTCTGGGGGCTGGATCACTCTTTTTTTCTTTTTTCAACAACAGAAATATAGATTGCTCTGTAGCTTGCAGTGCGGCACCTGCACCCACACTTTTCTCCCTGTCGTTCTGCAACATCCGAGGGATGTCTTCGAACCTCAACCAGATCTACAGTACCTTCTGAACGACCGCCCGCGCGCTCTTTTCCTCACTGAAGCCAAAATTGGCCCTCTGTACGCTTCCAACCCTGACTGTTTCTCTCCCCACCTTCAGTGCCCTGGCTATGAGCTTCTTCCTGCTTCCTCCCGCCATGGGGAGGGGGCTGTATGCCTCCATCCGTTGCGACGTTCAATCTTCTCGACTGAAGGAATGCGAGCTCAGCAATTCTGTGGCTCAGATTCATCCAGAACAGCAGACCTAAGTATGTTTGTGCTCTTTACCGCTCTCCCAACTCATCCGATGTGACCCCCCTCTTCGATCATCTGTACCCTTGTGTCGAGCGCATCCTCTCTTCTTCTCCTGCTGAAATTTGCTTCCTTGGAGACTTCAATGCTCCTAATCCGAATTGGCTATCCTTCTCCCCTCCTGTCTCCAATGCTGCTGGCAGATAAGCAGAAGCATTTGCCATCATCACCAAACTATAGCAACTCATGTCCGAACCTACTCGTGTTCCTGACCGTGGCGGAGACCGCGCAAATACTCTAGATCTGTTCCTGACTTTTCATCCTTTCATCTACCAAACTCCTCTAGTTATCTCACCCTTAGGCCACTCTGACCACTGTCTTATCACTCTGACTCATGAAAGTCTTCGACCTCCACTTCCGCCTCCCTCTCGCAAACGCATCTTCTTCTATGACGAAACTGACTGGGATTCCCTCAGAGACTTCTATGCCACTGTTCCTTGGGCATCCTGTTTCTGCAACGACCCTAGCCAGGCTGCAGAACAAATTACATAATGGATCCGATGTGGTATTGATGTCTATGTTCCATCTTGTTCCAAACCTGGTCGTTCTAACTCTCCAAAGTGGATCACGGCTGAGTGTCAACGGGCATTTCAACGCAAGAACCAAGCGTTCCATTCTTGGCTAGCTCCTCAGTCCCCCGCAACCAGAGCTGCCTATGTCTCAGCACGGAATCACTGTTCCAGGCTCATAGACCAGTCCAAGAAGTCCTATGTTGAGAAGGCGCATGGTCAAATCTGCAATTCCAACCCCAACTCTTTCTGGTCTTTCTTGGCGAAATCTGTAACTTCCAATTTCTGCCACTCGGCATTTCCCACTCTACAGTACCCGGATGGGTCACTGTCAGCGGACACCCAGTCTAAGGCCGACACTTTCGCTAAGATGTTTGCATCTAACTCAACCCTGGACGACAAAGTTCCTATAAAGTGTACCCACGTGGGGTAACACCCATGCCTCCTATCAAGTTCTCTGTCCGTAAAGTGCGGGAAGTTCTCCGCAGCCTCAACGCCAAGAAGTCAAATGGCCCTGACAATATCCCAGCTATTGTTCTCAAACATTGTGCCCCAGAGCTCGCTTCTGTCCTGAAAAAACTGTTCAAGCTCTCCTACTCCACTGGCATCTTCCCCTCCTCCTGGAAGCTTGATCACGTGGTTCCCGTCCCTAAAAGGGTGAAAAAGCTATCCCTTCTAACTATCGTCCGATCGCGCTGACTTCACAGCTCTCTAAGGTTATTGAGTCTGTCATCACTGAGCAAGTTCTCTCCTACTTGGAACTCAACTTCTTACTCTGCGACCACCAGTATGGCTTCCGCAAAGCTAGGGCAACAGGCTGACAGGTATCTCCTTGCCTATGCTACCCACATCTGGTCATCTTTGTTAGATCTGTTTGATGGGAGCCGGGTGATTGTACTAGACATCTGCAAAGCTTCCGACCGTGTCTGGCATCATGGACTCGTCGCCAAACTCCCTATGGTTTGTCTCCACCCTTCACTGATCAGCTGGATTGCTAATTTCCTCAATGGTCGCTCAATTGCTGTCCGTGTTGATGGTTTCACCTCCTCAGTCCATTTCATCAGTGCAGATGTACCACAAGGCTCTAATCTCCCCAACCTTATTCCTCATGTTCATCAATGACCTTCTTGATGCTATGTCGTGCCCGATCTTCTCTTTTGCTGATGACACAAGCTTATCGTCAGGCTCCGACCATCCTTCCAAGTGCCTAGCCAAGCGGCAGCTTACTGCCAATCTCATCAACCAAGAACTTTCTATTGTGACCCAGTGGGGTTGTGACAACCTTGTTACCTTCAATTCCAAGAAGACAGAGCAACTCCTCATTTCACGTAAGTGTGACAAAACTCCATTGTTCAGCTTGGGATGCGTCTAGCACCAGACCTGAGTTGGAAGTCACACATTAGTGACATTGCTAAACGTGCCTCTCAAAAGCTTAGCTTCCTTTTCTGCTCTCGTAATTATTTGAACTTACCCATCTGCTTCAACTCTACAAAAGCCAAATTCGTTCTCAGCTTGAGTACTGTTCCCATGTCTGGGGAGGTGCCCCTGCTACTGTAGTTGGTATCGAAGTCTATTAGACTGCTTGGTGATCATTCTCTCACTGCCTCGCTTCGAAGCTTTGCACATCGTACATGTGTTGCAACCCTCACCCTCTTAGTACCGTTATGGTTGGGGGGTCTGGTCGTTTGAGCTCAAGTCTATAATACCCCAGCTCTTCATTCCAGCTCGTTCAACACGCTCATCTTGTAAACAACACCGTTTCTTATTCTTCCTCTTTCATTGTTAGAGCTTCCAGGGTCTGGAATGCTCCTGTTTCCCTCCTTCCTACAGGCAGTGTATCAGTGATCAACAAGCTCTCTCTCAATACCCTTCTCCAATCCTTCCTTGTCGGGCCTTGTCATAGGGTCTATCCCTTTGCCCGTCATTTTCTTAAAAACAAAAAAGCCTGGATAGATCGAGTTTAGACTTGGTAGGTGTGCTCCCCATGATGAGTACATGAACCCTATTGTTTTGGGTAGGCGTCGAATGTCATCTGAGGTCAAACATCGAAAGTCCTAGTAATAAAACTAAGTAGACCCTGCCCGGACGTTTCAAGCTGATCTCTTGTGTAATTCTAATAGTGTGTACAGGTCAAAGATCCCCCAAGGTCAATATAGGTCAAATATTGAAAATATCTGTAATCGAGCTACTAAATGTATGTCTCATGTTCCACAAGGAATCCCTAAGCCTGTTGGCTTTCCGGTCTGAAGTATAATATTTTGCATGTTATTATCATTGTTGTTATTAACATTATAATTATGGCTCGAAGAAGTCTTTTCTATTCGGTCTTTTCTAATTATAATACTGTGCATATTATGATTATGATTATTTTATTATCATTGTCAGTAACTTTTGTATTCTGTATTTTCTAATTATGATATTGTGCACATTGTTATTATCGTTAGGGCAGGGAACTGGGCACAGTGGATCACGGGGCACAGTCGATCATACCAGATAACTCAAGAAAAACAAGAGTGTATTTATGTGTAACACCATCTATTTCGCACATGCACCAAAGTCTATAACATACATGAAAAGTATTAGGGAGCTGCAACTCTGGACAAAATGAGGGCCATTTCTCGATTTTCATCGAAGAAACTAAAATTTTGCAAGTCATCTTCCAAGTCGATCGTAAAGTAAGATGAAATGATGTGAAAGTAGTCTTGCCATCAATTGATTGAGTATTCATGGAACAAACATAGGACCAAGTTTTAGGGCAGGTTTCAGTCAAGTGTGGTAGTTTGACAGTAATTAATGTCTGACACCATGTTGGGGCACAGTGGATCGGGGCACAGTGGATCAGTACAATGTTGAAAAATGATTACTTCTTTGGAGAAAGTCTGTGTACATGAGGACATGCTATTACTCCATAGTAACTCTAGTTGTGTTTATTAACTCAGTTCAAGAGTAGGCCCATATATGTAGATGACACTAGACCCAACATATTGAGATTTATAAGTGATCCACTGTGCCCCGTGATCCACTGTGCCCCACTTACACCCCCCCCCCATTGTTATGTAACTATGAGGTGAAAGACCCGAACGTGAATTTATTGGGTATAGATAATGCTAGTACTCTTGTATTCCACTAAATTCTGATTTTTGTAACTATTTGGTGTCATTAGGTGGGGTGATCCACTGTGCCCCATGCATGCACTTTGATGCGGTGCACAGTGGATCACTCGTCATAATTAGGTAATTACTTGAACAAACAAGAATCGTTTGTACATCAAGGAATGTTTCATCGCACTTTGGGTCACAACACCTAACTCGTATGGAGTTAGGATTGTATAAATTCATTGAAGGGGCATACTTGCAACCTGCAAAAGTCGATCCACTGTGCCCCACCTCCCCCTATTATTATTATCATTATTTGGAGTAATTATAGAATACATGCATTCCAGCAAGTAATTATACCCTTGATGCTGAATGGCTCGGAACATTATCATTATTATCATGGTTCGGAACAAGCAGTCAACACATCATTAACATTAATATAAAGGCCAGAAACAAGCAGTTAACATACCTGTCTTCTTTGATAAACTAGAGGGATTGACCAACTGAAGAGATGACTTCCTGTCGTTGGTTCGTACCAGTTCCGGGGAAACAACCGATTCATTTAGACAGCTCGATAACTATCGACGCAATTTTTATCAATTCCATCGTTAGTTAACGACGGAAATAATGACACATAATCTGACCCTAACTTGGGTTATAACATCTCCGATAACTATCGTGTAGGAAATAACACAATGACTACCGTGTTATGAGATAACTCAATTTCATCGTTAGTTAACGGGTCGTCCACTCGTATCGGGTGGGGGAATTGACTAAATAAAGGAATTATATTACTAATATCTGATAAGCTGGAGGAATTACAATACTAATAATAATATCGTGCATATCATTATTATTATTGCTCGGAACATTATTATCATTATCATTATGACTCGGAATAAGCATTTAACTGACCTGTGTTTTTTGATAAACTCACCTGTCTTTTCTGAAGTATGATATTGTGCATATTATTATCATTGTTATTATGGCTCGAAACAGTTTTTTACTATTCTGTCTTTTTCTGACTGGAGTATAATATTGTGCATACCTTTATCATTGGCTCGGACTTGTTTTTTCCATTCTGTCTTTTCTAATAATAATATATTGTGCATATTATCTGTGATTGGCTAGGAGCAAGCAGTCAACACATTTATTATCATTATTATTATTGTAAAGAAATGTATTTCAATAGCAGGTTTTATGATTCGAGAAATAATCCCAATAGTACTTGGAAAATCATAAATGAAGTTCTTAAGAATAAGCCTAAGCAATCGTCATACCCTGCTGCATTTAGGAATGACGACTTGATTGTTACTGATGACGACACTATTGCTAACGACTTCAACGATTACTTTATACACATTGGGCCGTCCCTTGCTAGTAAGATCACGAACAGTGGATCACAGAATATTTATTATCATATTGAGGTCAGTAGCCAGTCTATATTCACTAACCCAACGAGTGAAGGAGAAATCTTCGAAATAGGGACCCATTGTCTGAATCTAAATAAAGCTGCGGGGTATGATGACTTCAAGCCAGGCATTATCGAACAAGTTTTACTGTTCATAGTTAAACCACTTACGCATATTTGCAATACCTCCCTCAGTTCAGGTGTTTTTCCGAGTAGAGTGAAAATCGCAAATGTGATTCCTGTCTTCATGGAGGGTGAGCCAGAGAGGTACAAAAACTATCGGCCAATTTCTGTTTTATCTTGTTTTTCTAAAATTCTTGAAAGACTCATGTTTGATCGTATCTTGAGCTTTCTGAATAATTGCAATGTACTGTGTAATGAGCAGTACGGGTTCCGTCCTGAACATTCCACTGAACTTGCTCTAACAGATGCTATCGACAAAGTGTATGCCAGTCTTGATAACAGCCGGAACTATATCGATGTGTTCCTCGACTTATCCAAAGCGTTTGACACCATCAATCATGCAAATTTAATCAATAAACTAGAGTATTACTGTATTCGAGGAACAACACTGAACTGGATGGAGAGCTATATTTCAGAGCGCCACCAGTATATTTCGTATTAAGTCCACGCAATCGGGTGCTGAGAAAATTCTATGTGGGATCCCACAAGGGTCAATTCTAGGTCCCCTATTGTTTATCACTTACGTCAATGACATCTGTCATGTATCCAGAAAGGCCAATATTACTCTGTTTGCTGACGATACAATTTTGAAAAAAAAACGAATTATATTGTGCTCAACGGTTCTAGGGCATCTCATTGGAATTATAACATTACTATGGGTGGGCATATCCTCAAACAACTTCATAGCGTGAAGTTTCTAGGCGTTCATATCGACAGTAAACTCTCTTGGTGCGATCACATATCAGTAATCGGCAACAAAGTTGCTAGAAATGTAGGAAGTATATTGTTAAGACAATTTACCGGACTCTTGTACTGCCCGCACACTTTATGTATTGTTCTATCATCTGGTCGGGCACCAGGGACTCCAATCTCGATCGACTCACATTACTTCAGAAAAAGCAATTCGCCACATTTCGAACGTGGGTCCACGGGATCAAACGAGTACTCTTTTCAAAGATCTTGGATTGGTAAAGCTTACGGACTTGATCCGTGTTAACATTGCTACCTCCGCGTATAAAGCGCGAAATGGATTATTACCCAACGCTTTTGTGAACTTTCTCACTCATAATGAAGATCAGGCGCGTATCCAGGATTTTCTAACCCGGGGGGGGGGGGGGGGGGG
>JAODUJ010250740.1:0-10311 GCA_027564615.1 Psolus chitonoides
GTCGCTTACATGTATACACAGGAAGAGTGTACACCTTTATTAGTTCGTTGAACATTTTCGTTTCTAAACCTGTTCAGTTAATTCAACAAACTTGATTGACAGCTGAATATATCTAGGAGGCTTGAAAGGATTACTGTTCTATTCATCGCTGGTCATGCCCTTCTGTGTTGGTGTTACTGGGTAACAAAAGGAGTGTTCCATTCATTCAACAGGACAGTGTTAATACGCTGCATTGTTAATACTCCGTTTTCTTTAGAAAAAGGATTGACACCGCAGTAGACGGTACCGTACTTGTATCAGGGTGCATTTCAGACCAGGCAAAATACTTGTTTAAGGTGCTTCTTTGGAACCCTGTGGTCGTGCATGTTATCCACTAGTTGATGACCAGTGATGGGAGTTTACAAGTGATTTACAGTATCTCATTGAATCTTGATTTCTTGAAGACATTGTTCAACATTCCAAGTGACTCCAGCTCCAAGTTAACTTGCCACAGCTAGAAAGCTGCAGGAAAGGCTTTTGTGCGTAGATGTGTTGTATGTAACGTAGGTTGTAGAAGCCATTATTTACTTCACATAAATCCCTTTATACCTGTTTCCTACTAATTAGCATAACAATCGACCAAGGGTGGAACATTTCTGGAAAACATCTGGGCATGCTCCTAGATGGTGTTTGAGTAACAAGAATCCATCAAAGTAATGAACATACACAAAAAAGAAGAATTAATCCAACAAAAGAGGAGACACATCTGAAGGGCATGGCTGGTAGAAAGTTTATGAGAATTCTACATACTTGATTGCAGTAGGGCACCACCAATAGCTCTCCCTCACTTTGGGGGACTTCCCTTGGTGAGTCTGTGCTATAAAACTTCCTAGGATTAGGACCACATTGGTGGAATGTTATGCTAGTCAACAGGTAAGTTGGTAATTTGTAAATACCCAAGCCAGGTAAATTCACATCGCCTAACTATACCCAACTCCAGTTTACATCTAAACTGCATATTCGACTTGTGCACACGCAATAAACGGAACCTTTGACCTACATAACACCCAATGACGTCCACCTGAATTGGGCAAATAGGAATAGCGCTCCCCCATTATTTCGTTTCCGTTCAATATAAATATGTGCTATTCTTTCTCGGTATAATTTACATCCGTTTCCTTTGGCTGTTTGCGACTTTATTTGACTATCTTGGCTGTCTTTTTGGATTTTTACGTGCTTCAGTGTCTTTTTCTCAAGGAGGATTCACTTGAGTATTTTCTTTCATTTATCTGAAAATTTAGATGTAACCTGGAGGTGAGTATGGTAGCTCGTGAATACTCCAACCAGGTGAGTTTTGGGGTCATTCTGTGGTCCCAGCTGGGCAGAACACATCAGCAGAAAAGGCAAATTACCCATTAGTGAATAATACAGGTAGGCTGTAAGAGCCATTCTTAAGTTGCTTTACAAACTTGTTTCTATCTTTTGCAGACTCAAATGCCGGACCCCAAGACATACAAACAACACTTTGAGAGTAAACACCCCAAGAGTCCCCTTCCAGAAGAGTTAAAGGCTGTCCCCTCTACATAAAGGGATCAAAACTAACATGTAAGTCTGGTTTGGGTTATTTGGTATCTCAGGTGGGAGTGAAGGCATCTCCAGGACATGCAACACTTTGAGAGTGAAACATGCCAAGAGGCCCCTGCCAGTGGAAGTTAATAGGATAACTGCCAGCACTTTCTATGGGAGGTGTTGGGACACCTGGAGGAGGGGGGGGGGTTTGCCTGCATGACCTGCAAATGTATGGTCTACTGCACTCTTCTTACCTTCCATATATTTCAACATCATGAAGATCAGTGTGATACCAGTTTGGACCCTCCAGTGATGGATCTGAGGGAGGGGGTGGGAGGGGGTCCAGGCTCCAATTTACATAAATTTACATTCAATTAACTTTATAGCCATTGCTGCAAGGGCCCCCACAATCGTTGTAAGCTATAATCCAGCCATGATTGCCATTTATTCATGTTTATATACGTACGTTGTCAAATATGAAACTTACAAATTGGATTTAAGCTGGCATGACTATGATATTGGAACAAATGTTGAAGTTTACATGAAATATTTTCAACCTTTGTTTCAGACTCATTCTGTGGTGATCGGAGAATAAAAGCAAGAAAATAGTGACAATGGGTGTCTTCGATTTCTCTCCAGAAAGGAAGATTAACTGGTATCATTTGTTAATAATTAACAGTGGATCGCAGGAATCGATGGTGAATCAGCTAAAATTACAAAGGGTCTTATATAATCCGATAACCAGTAACAATAGAAATTGATCATCTGTGTTTTCATAGGTGTACTAAGCTGGGAGGGGAGCTGCAGCTGCAGTTGGTAATAAAAGTTGTAGTTCTGCTGCATGAAGTGGGCAAAATTGCTTCCCCCTCCCCTCTCATTTTGCCAGAATCAACCAAAAGGCGGAAAATGGCCCAAAAAATGGCAACTTTCCTGAAATATTTGCCTGTATGTGTTGCCATATATGCTGTTTGTTGTATGTTCATTTATTTTAAATCTGATAACCATTACCGGTACAAACGGGTGATATGCTTATCTAGGGGTATGTATATAGAAATTAGTGCACAGTGGACTGCCCAAGTATGCTTAGTCCTGACTGGGCATCAAATGACAGCCCATAGTTTTGGTGTAAGAGAGTCCAAGTAATAAAAAACATGTTTCTTGTCTTTGCACACCTCATTTTTTGGCACCTCCTCCTTTTCTTTATTTTCACTATTTGCTATTGTGCAAAATACACATTTAAAATTCACCAAAACAAAACACTTTTGACACTTCAATATTTTACATGGAGGTTTTATAATTTGCATGTTTCATCTAACATTCTGTTGATGGCACCAGGAGCGGATTAACCTATGGCCCAAAGGGCCCCTCGCTTGTCGGCTTGTGAGTGGACCCGCCTCTTGTGTTGCGTTGAAAAATCTTCAATTCACAATCATGGAACCATGCTGGCCACATTACCCAAAGACCTCAATTTACCTTGATCCACCCCTGGATGGCATGATATAAAAGAGAGCTTTGACAATGCCTGATTAATGATTTTATGCATGATTGAAAAATACCGATATAGTCCATATCAAGACCCACCCGCATCCCATTAAAATAAAAATCTGTACGAGAAACATGTTTTATTTTTTTACTCACTATTAACAGTATAAACAGGTGGTAGGCTTATCTAGGGGTATATGTATATATCAGTAGAAATTTGTGCACGGTGGATTACACGAGTGTGCTCAGTTGTTCTGACTGGGCTTCAGATGCAGCCAATTACCCCAACCTAGATGATCACTCGAGGCAGCTACTAGCTCACTACTACCGGTCACCCCTGCAGGTAATTACCTGGGTTTGTTCCCTAACCTATTCATCCAAACCTGTCTTCGTTCCCTAACCTATTCATAAACCAAGAACGTTCAACTTGATTGATTCCATTGTTGTCGTTGTAAACTAGCTAGTAGCTGCCTCCTATGATCAGCCGGCATTCCGATGCAGACGGATTGGGTGTCAGATCACCGCTCATAGTTTTTGTTTGAGGGAGTATAGTTGGCTATTTGGTATAGTCTTGAAGGAAATGCATGCAAAATTTCATTCTACATTAAACCAGTTTCAGTTGAACCAGATCATCAGTCGCCTGCCTCCATCTAAATTGGCATCTGGTGTTTAGTTATCCCATGTTTGGGAAGTCAGGTGTTTGCAGTGCACCAGGGAATTTTATTCTCTACTGAACTAAATACCTCATCGCTCAACTAAGTATAACGGGCGCTAGACAGTTGGAAAAATTGTATTAAAATGCAGTGTTTACAGTAATTCTGCCAGATTTTGTTTGGCACATCCAGATAATCACTGAAACTAGCAGTTTTTAAGTTGGCCACTTAGTCCCAGTTTTAAGTGTAAGTGGCTGTTGGGTAGATGTTTTTTAAGGTGGGTAAATCAAGGGTAATTCCATTCCGTGTCGAGCCAGAGTTTCGTTGTAGGACTGGGAATTTAGGTGCTGGTGTAGGGCGATGGTCGGCAACCTATGGGTCATGGCCAGGGCGTAGATCCAGGGGGTCCGGTACCCCACACTTCTGATTTTTCAAATTTGGGGTTTGAAATTTGTTCCTGGGAAACTTACATTTTGTTCTGGCCCTGTGGACCACAGGTGTGGGAAACCCCAAGAGTTGGGGAAAACATTTTGAATGCAAACTAGGAATTTTATAGCATGCTGAGCTGAATTTCTGTGGTGGAAAGTGACTTTGTTGTTGTTGTGGGAAACAATGCTGCCTCTTTTAGGGGAGGAGCATCATGCTGTGTACAAATTAAAGGAACTGTTTGTTTGTTAGAATTTTTTCAATCCTTCAGTTTGTATGACTTACATCACATGAAAGCTCAGTCCAAAAGACACGTAGCATTAAAATGATGTCGGAGGATGCTGATATAAACATCAACATCATATTGCTAAGAATTTAAAAATTGTGTAATCAAGATTATTCTCGATAGTATTGAGATCAACTTCCTCATGATGGAGCTGATTTATTTACATGTCAGATGCAGGGAAGTTTTGGCAACTGTCTTCTTTGATCAGAGATTATTGTGTACATATGTAGATGTAGATATCAGGGACTGCCAGTTATAGGACCTGTGGGCCATGCATGGCCTGCCGCAAGGTTTCAAGTGGTTTGTGAAACCTTTGAAACATTTCTATAAAAGATACCCATTGTTGAAAGACTTTGTGCGAGGCGACAACGCTAAATGTTCGCGCACGGCCCCAGCAGAAATAGATCTGGGTGAGGACGATGCATCTGATTTGCCATCATCCATTGACCACCTCTTGAGGGGGATGATGGCTCATGATTCGCGGCGACATCCTCGGCGGAAATGGGCGAGGCTACGATGCAATGCGCACAACCCAAAGCAGCTCGCAAGAACATTTCCGTAAGCCACTTTACATGCATGCAGTGCGTCATCACCTCTCTTTTGCGTACCAATATATATGAACCAACAGGTTGAAGACCAGGTTGACGTGTCATCCACTACATTTTGGGGGTTCTAAAGTGCAGTGACGCCTGGTATTTGCAGGGTTCGTAGGGGAAACGTGCTGAAAGTGGGATAGGGACTGGCCAGTTTCAATTTTAAATAGGTGAATTGCTTGGTGCCTAATCATGAAATTACTCTATTTGGTTTTTCTGCCAGCTGAATTTTTTCTTATGTGAAAAGTTATGTAATTGTGATAATTTTGTTTTACTTTTTCCAAAATTACGTTTTGGTAAGTTTTTAATCATCATTCAAGCATCTCTACTGTAAGACAACTCTGAATTTGTTTTATGCCCCAGCCGAATAATTTTGTATGGACCTTCTTGCATATAGCTCGTGCAGTGCATTGTGGGATGCATCTAGGGACCCCAAATTTATCTTACAGGGCATTAGCAAGAAAAACATTGCTGTGATCTATCAGGTTTTTTGAGCATATCATTAATATATCATGCCCAGTAATCTACGGGATCACTATGTACATAAAAAAAGCCCTTGATATGGCGATCACACAGTTATACTTCCAAATAGGCCACTTTTATTCCGAATTGTATACCACAATGCCTTACGCACATTAATTGTTGGCTATATGCAAACAGGTCTGTGTAATTTGTTAGTGTTTTCAATGTTATTAATTTCAATATCCATTTGCATGTAATATTTATTTTTTTCCCCTTCTTACTTCCAATGTTCAAATCATTATTCTTCCTTTCAGCATACCAGTTTTGAGTGTACATTGTCAATGATTGCATGTAACAAGTGGTTAGAGTATTGGCCTTGCAGCCAAGAGGTCGGGAGTTGACTCTTGGCTGGGTCATACCAGAGGCGAAGACTTCAAAAAGGCAAGCCTGCCAACTGTTCCGATTTAATCGGAAATTTTCTGATTTTCGTGTCTCATTATAGCAAAATATCGGAATAATCAGATTTTCTGAAAACTTTTTTTTTGGGGGTGGGGGGAAGAGTAATAGGCATGTTATTGTTAGTAATACTGTGTAAATCTCCTACAAATGTATTTAGGTCCTTTTCAAAATTCTACCTGAGCCACCACTACCAACTGACCTAAATGGTTCCGGAGAGCCCGCTACAGATTTTTCGGGGAAATGTCAGGCTTATGTCTGCAGGACGGCATCACAAACTATCACTTGTACTTTCTGTGTTCCTAGTTCTGGATTTCAAATGTTGGCAGGTCTTGAAAAGGGTACCTACTGCCATGTGGTATGAATGGTACTCAGCATTGAACAATGTAATAGCCTGGACAAACAGGCATGGGGAACGTTCAGTTTTGGGGTGCTTTGTGGTAGCTAAATGCTTAGATAATGTCGCTGGAAATGATGCCAATAATGGCTGAAAAGGGCGCTGATACTCGTTACTAGAAAAATAGGGGGAATGACGGTGGAAGCATGGTGTTGTGGATTGGGTTCACCACTTTGCACTACAGAGGACTGGGATCAAGTCCCACTTGTGCCTTACATACTTGCTTGTTTAAAGCTGCTGTAGTTGTTGATGGTTTGTAGTTTTGGTTGCAATGGGAGCAATTTACTTGGGGGGAAAAAAAATTGGTTCGTTGGTTTCATTTTGGCGCAGCTGCTGTGCAGTAGTGACAGACAGGCTGCTATAAGGATTAGGTTTATAGTCTTGTATCAAGGTTGACGACCTTCTCACACGACTTGCAACTCGCCCTCCTGATCATCGGTAACCTGATAAAGACAGTGCCAGCACCGTACAACAACTACCCCCTTGGCTGCCAATGCAACGATGCGCCGTTTGTTACCTCACAGGTAACCATTTGCACCTGGGTGGAAAGAGGCAATCGGGATAGAGTACATTGCTTGAGAACGCAACGGAAAAGCTGAGCAGTCCAGAGAGAAATCGAACCCAAAACCCTTTTGTTCTGTAGTCCGGAGCTCTACCCACTGAGCTATCCGTCCTCCCTCGATCACCTTTTAGCAATCAGGAGAATAACTGAAGACTCCCGAGTTCACTGACATACATCAAATGGGGACGTTAAATGGTGGTCCGGGACCCGGATGGGATTTTGATAGTTTCACGCCTGCCACATTACCCTCCAAACATTAGTCGGTTATTCATCCACAATCACATAGCTCCATTTTCTTGATGGACCATCATCGCTTCCTGAGCCTTCAGAATTCTGAATCCGGAAAGCTAAGCAGTATGCTATAAATGACCAGTATTGCTACTTGGTTCTATAATAAAAGCAGGTTATTCATCATGACTCTCTTGTAGTGATGGTGAACAAGTTATTGATATTTCCATGGTCGACAGGCATGTTGTAAGTGACCAGTAGCATAACTAGAGTGTTGAGAGTGGGGCTGGCAAAGGAAGAAAAATATTCCTGTACACATTCACAGACAAAACCACAAATATCCTCACTCACCGAACATATTGCACACTCTCTAGTTTCGCTAGTGGCACTGACTTTTTGCAGACTCAGGTTCATGATATTGTAAAGTTGATATATTGCGATTGGCCTTGATTAAGGCAGATGTTTTCTCTTTTCTTTACAACTTTAACTAAGCTATATTTCATTTATTCTTTCTCAAAAAGGAACAAATATAAACTGTAGATAAAAGTCTTTTCTATTTTTGCAGTTATTAATAAGATGGTGTTTGTCAAGCATCCGACTTGCATCAAAGGAAAGACCCGTCGAGACGAAGACTTGTAGGTCAGAAAAGACAGTACATCCCCCCCCCCCCAGAGGGGAGCGACGGCAAGAGTGGAGTCTCAGCTTCCAGGGGTCCTAAAAGTGTGAGATTCCATGCTTTCAGTAACTTGGCGTCTCTGAAAATGGTACTGCATCTTGAATGCCTAACGTGGAAAGTACAGAGTAGGGGTCTGATAATACGCCTAGCCAGGGCGGCAATATACGGCTAAAATTCCCTCGAGCAAGTAATTGCTTCTAGATGGCGATATCCAGCGCGTTCATCATGTATATCGATTCCTTAACAATATGAAAAAGAAATTTTGAAGGAATCTTATGTTTGATGTTTTGGTCTTATAGTTATCTGTGCAATCATGATGACGCGTGTGTGCGATATTGTGTGTCGGTTACTCCCCTTGAAATGTAAACACAAACTGGATAATGAAAATGTTCACCATGTTCATACTTGGTATGCAGGTTGCCCATATGGGGTACAAGAACCGGATTGTTTTGGTGTTGTTCCACTGTCAACAAGGTCAACGGAGGTCAAAAACTGAAAATCTTGTAAACACATTGAAACAATACAGCCCCCTGCCAAGTTCATAATTGTGAAAGCACAAGACACCTTGTTAAACAAATTAACTTGCGGACCAGAGACCAGCAAGTCCGAGATCGGAGGGTTCGAGACCACAGGGTGTCGGAGGGTCTCGAGACTGCTCTCGAGACCTACATGCATGTGCATACGTCTATTAGCGTCAAATTGTTACTGATCAGACACAGTGGAACAACTTATTTTGACTTCATGATCACCATACGCAGGTAAAATGTTAATTGAAAACAATTGCTGAGTAATCTTGATTATGAAAATCATCAAGTAAATTCAACTAATAAACCATATGTTGAAAAACCTATCATGGAATAACTTTTTTCCGAACCGAACGGTCCAAGACCGTGGGACCGAGACCACAGGATGTCGAGAGCGTGGCCGGCAAAAACTGGTCTCGTGACCGACCTACATCACTGTTAGCTTGACAAGACAAGCAGCTTGAGAAGCTCACGTTTGTTTTGTAGGTCACTCTTAGTGGGTGCAAGAAACTTGTTGTTTTTGGTGGACATCCAAGGTCATTTGGGGTCAATGAAGGTTAAACACTGGCAACCTTGTAAACACGTTAACAAGACAAACACATGCGAAGTTCATGTTTGGTATGTACGTCCCCGTTCGGTGGTGATTCAAGGTTATTTGGAGTCGAACACTGAAAAACCTTTAAACACATTAACTTGACAAAATAAACCCTTGCAAAGTTCATATTTGGTGCTGGGTCGCTCTTAATTAGTAAAAGAAACCTGTCGATTTCTATGAAGATCGAAGATTCTTCGGGTCATCAGAGGTCAAACACTGAAAAGTGAAAACTTGCAAAGATGTAACAAATGTCATACCTGGCAAGAGCCTTCGCTTTAGTGTTTAGTTATCGGCCTATGGGGTGGCGCTTGGCTTATATGGCTGCTCCGGACAAGTCAGCAGGTCGGTACACAGTTACTACTCAAAGAATAATAACAGGACATGGATAAACACACGAAGAATGAACTCGCAGATATAGTCTCGCAGATGAAGTCTCCTTTTCAGTGGAAAATATCTTTATTTCGCCGGTCAAAATATATAAAGCTGTGATTCGGAGCTCGATGAGTTTGAGAGATGCCTGACTGTCATCCCAACTAACCAATAAACGATTAGCCTTGTGTGAAGGAGAATGAAAAATGATTCAGATCTGTGATCTTTGTTTTGAAAATCAATGTTGTTCCATGAAGAACAGAGCTGTTAAACAGAGGCCCAGCCTAATTTATATAAAAGTTTTGCCCAAACTTCTGAATTTCAAACAATGCAACATTATAACTTCTTCATGCAGCAATATTTCCTGAAAGTAAAGTTGCTTTGAGATTGTCTGATTATAGTGAATGGATCTCATTAACAAATAAAATCAGTTTAGTCTCCTCCCCTCAATTGACTGAAATGCAATCTCATCTCCTTCAAAGGCAGGCAAGACTGAAGAGAAAGGCTATAAGAGGAGGTCAGGCAGAAACTTCGGCCGTGTTTTGGTCAACTGTTATTTCACTTTCAGTTTACAAATATGGGCATCTCGGTATGGAGATGGCCATATATGTTAACTAACAGTCAGCTAACAGTTGACTGAAACGCAGCTCTGGACTACTACTGAAAAGGGTTTTGAGTAACATCAACAGTAGTGGTGTTCAAAATGTCATACAGTTTGTTGCATAACCTTTCATAATGAATGCACCTAATGTTGGGTGTTACCCTAACCGAGGTCGTATGGAGTTCAATTTACCGGCACAAGTTTTCGCTTTATAGATTACCATATGAAAGCTGCTTGAAAATGACCTTTTCAGGTCGATTAGGGCCTTCTAAAGCGGACAAATGCACATTTTTTGGTACGTCTCTGGGGAAGCCAGACCGAATTTTCTAATTCTGACATATATGTATAGTAGTTTGACACGGCGGTTCCAACGAGTCCACTCCCGAAACTGTAGCATATTGAGTTATGGTCACTCAAATTGCACCAAAAAAGCCATAGAAAATAACACGCACT
>JAODUJ010250851.1:0-10310 GCA_027564615.1 Psolus chitonoides
GAAAGAACCACTACAGACCAAGGCATATAATGAGGTAGGTGGCAAATCTATCCTCGCCTGTGGGATCCTCACGAGTTCCACGGCCCGTTCCCTGTTTCCCTGCTCCAATCTCTTATGCTGAACGCTAAGCCAACAGGTACCATTTTTTAAAGTCTTTGGTATGACCCGACCGTGGTTTGAACCCACGGACTCCCGGGTTGAAAGCGAACGCTCTACCAATTGAGCTAACCACTCGCGTGCGGTACTGCTGCATCAACATAAATCATGCTAACAGGGTTGCCCGTGTGAGTTGCCAATCTGGGGCGAATTTTCCAAGCCATTAAATGTCAGCAAGTTTGGGAAGAGGTCGCGTGAAAACGGTGTGGGTATTTTCACAATATCTCACTTTTAGAGTAAATTAATGCTGAAGATTTTTTTGTGTGCAGAATAATGTTGATATTACCAGGATCATTACAACCAAAGATAAATTATGCATGCAATTCGTCACAATATAATGAACATAGGATAATTCAATTAGATCGACTAGTTGCTGAGTAGTGATAGGATATATTTATTATTATTGTGATGCCTCGCTTGTACATGGCGGGCCAGATTGTTGTATTTTCAATGTACATTGTACAATCTAAACATCTGGACTTTTCACAACGGCGAGCTCAATCTAGTACGCGGGCCGTAGGTTAACGACTGTTGAATGTGGCTATTTTAAAACGCGCCTTTTATTTAGAGTTCTCCGCATTTCCCGAGAATGGACATAAATATCCTTACTTTGAAACCTCAAAAATGCCAGAAAACATCGAGTCTTTTAAACTTTCCATGGGGCGGGGCACATTTCAGATATCATATACTTGTTTTTACGGAACATGAGGTCAAATTAGGCATTATATTGTAGCCTACACACTAGTAGAGAAAATTAGTTGCTATTTTGAAAAACGTCCTCTATTTCTCCGCATTTTCCGCGGATGGACCCAAATAATAACTGAAACAAATATACTTCGCATTCTCAAAAACATAAAGAAAACATCTTTTAAATCTTTCCATCGGGCGTGGGCATATTTGAGATAATATATTTTTTCAAGAAACGTAGGCACATTATGCATTATAGTTCAAGGCACAGAAAATTAGTGGCTATTTCGGAAAGCGTCCTCTATTTGTAGTTCTCCACAATTCCCGAGAAAACATCTTCCCAATCTTTCCATGGGGCGTGGGTATATTTTCATATATTATATTTGTTATTTCATGGATATTAGGTGATGATTTTGAAAAAGAGCGCCCTCCTTAAGATTTCAATTTAGGTGTGAGACCTACGAATTCTGGTTCAGCATCCTCGAATGTACCAAACAAAGTCTTTACAATCTTTCAGAGCCACTTCGTCTGCCTGATATTGTCAGGTTGTTTTATGAACTTTTAACGGCCATTTTGAAAAATATCCCTCTAAAAAGAGTTTCCCAAGGGTGGATCCAAACATTCTTATTCAGCATCATCGAAAGTGGGCTACCAGGAAACACCGTCGAACCTTCTTCAATTCGAATCGCTTTCAATCTCTCATTTCAGCCTCTTACTTTTCGCTATTCGTCTATGGCGCCCATCTTGAAAAACTCAGAATACTCTACTAGAATGGACAATAACATGTGTTTAGTAAGGTTCACCCTCTTGGCTAGGGACATGCATACACCATAGAGGGCGCTCTTTCCTAATGGTCCAGATTGTGTAAATTAGAATCTGTGTCCTTTTTGTTATAGACCCCATGTTGTTTTTTTATGTATGCACCCTTATCCCTTTCACCCATGGCTCAAGGTCAAGAGGTCGACAGGTCACACGAAGTTAATTATAATAAATTGTAGAAGCAATATCTTTAATATGAACCTCGGTATTTCCTGAAAGGTAAGACATTGAGGATAAAAAAGGATTTGGGTAATTATGAATGCAAAATATTCAAATCAGTCTGCCATTTTGAATCAATGCAATTATGCATAATTTTGCACAATTATTATGCACAAACTTCAAACTTAGACAACCCGTGGGATAACATATTATTTCTTAGACAGAGATCTATCAAACGGTACCATTTTCACTAAAATTGGACAAGTTTTGACTGAGGTATTATTATTTTGCTAGCCTACACATGTCATAATTAGCCTAATTAGGATACTGTTAGTGTTATACTTTTACACACTAATGCATAGGTCAAATGTTAGACTAACGCTATCCTAACAGTTCGACATTAAGATCGACACTTAAATGCTTCCTACGATCAAATTTACTTGTTTTTTCATTAAATATTTTGTTATAGTTTGTATTATGTTGTTACATTGTACTCATAATTGTTTTAGCCTAGAAATAAACCTTTCCTACCTGTATTATACATTCATAATGTTGAATTACTTCCAAAACCCACTTCCGGGTTCAGGACTCGACGTGCAAATAATTATGCAGGGAAGATCAACCTGTCTATAGCAAATTAGTGGCGTTTCATGCGAGGAAATTTCGTTTTGGTTGCCACTCTGCAATAACTTTCCGGATTGGATATTTCTGACGAAAAATATGATTTTTCAGTTAGGGTCAGATTTTAGACCTAATTTGGCAATTTTGGGGTAAAAAAAGAAGTTTTTTTCAATAATAAAAAAACCAAAATCATTTTGCCCCATTCCTCTATGGCTTTGAATATGTTTTTGACATTCCCCAGCGGGCCCAGCTGGTGTAGAAACGGTAGGGGGTTGACATCCATTTTTCGTGGGAGCTCTGGATTTGTTTGAAATTTGGTTCAAAATAAACGACATTTTTGGGCTGTTTTCAGATGTAAGCAAATAGTTTGAGCGGAAGAACATGTCGGTACACACTACCCCTTAATAAAACTCTTCAAAACGAGAGATCTATGTCTCCTCTAATTTTTAAAGATTAAATGACTGCTCTATGGCTGAGAAAACTGGAGCTACGATTTTTAGAAAACGTTGGGTCCGGTCTGGGTCGGATGCAACCCAGACATGGGTTAAAGGGTTGATTCGTTCAATGCATGTCTCCAACCAGGAAAATGTCATTGACAATGAATACATTCTAGACAAACTTCGAAACATTTGGAGACATATTGCAAACATTATTCGTGACTACTGAAAAGAGCTCAAAAAAGGTGCATGAGCCTATATTGGCTACCCCACTGTATCTTAGTGAATTTGTCAATGTGTCTTCTGTGATCTATTGCAGCCAGTGTTCCTGGTCAACAATCATCAGTGTTTATCAAACCGTTTCGTTAGTGAACAATCTATAGTCGTTGTTTTGATTTAACGTATATCTACATTCATGTTCATGTGTAAACATAACCTCTAGACCAGGGGTTCCCAACCTTTTCCTACTGGGGTACCATTTCCCATTTCCGTGGTGCAACAAGCACCACTGTACCTATTTTCGAGATCCACCGAGTACCACTAAACCATTATTCACCTAAATTTGTGTTTATTTGCGATACAGATACGACAATGCTGTTTGTTTGCATACGTAATCGTATCGATGACTCACGCACACTGCTTGCTCAGATGTGGCGTGGTATACTCAGTGTACGTGTTCTATATTATACGCTATACGACGTACTGTGTACTAAGTTTAGTGTGGCGTGTACACCTATAGGCACAACGAACAATGTCGGATAACAAACAGTTGTCAGTGTATGACATGCTGTTTTGGGTATCAATTCAATTATTGTACAAAAACTGGGAGAAGCAAAATAAAAAAGAAGCACACTGCGTACCACGCCGCGTACCACCAAGAAAGTCCAAATGTACCACTGGTGGTACATGTACCACAGGTTGGGAACCCCTGATCTAGACAATTACCATTCAACAATAATGAACAACATTATATACCCTTTGTAATGCATGAACAAGGTGACTGGATGCAGCTCCGGGATTCATTGAGTGGCATCAACCCGACAGCTGTCAATCCCGCCACAATGAACATGATTACTGTACTTACTTTCTTACTTTACATTTATGCACTTCAAAATAGCTAAATACAACATATAATCCAACATCATATGTTATTCAAGACATAATAATACATGGGACCTAATTCCTAACCTAACACTTAACTTAATCTAGGCCTAGTGGATCCACAACGCGGCGCGAATGCATTATGTTCCGGTAATCGCTAACTTCTCAAGGTGAAACCGTGTGTCATTAGCTCATCGGCATCAAGCTCTTGACTGGTGTGACACGGCACACCGCTGTAAACAATAGCCGCTAGGACATCTAACGTTAGGCTACACATTTCCATGACGATCCATCGGCCAGGCTCGGCAGGTGACAGCCTAACACAGCGCCACCCCGGGCAATGGCACCTTGTCGGCCCCAACCCAATCGTCGGGCTAGGCTCGGCAGCAGCCCAGCACAGTACCGTACCAATCCTTCCACAGCTAGGCTAGAGTGCCAAACATACGGTCGATAACTACCATCATCGGACTAGGCTCTGTAGCCTAATACACTCTGTTGTCGGTAACAGCAAGCCCCATCATAAGGATAGGCTAGACACTTGATAGCCTACCACAGTGTCACTCTGGACGACAGCCACGTCTGCCAAGGAGGCAACTTCATTTGGATAAGTGGTTTACGAATTACGATAAAATGCACACGTTTAGAACAGTCGTTGTACTGGCACTCGACAACAGATATGTCGAATGGGGCACAATTTATGAGACAATATAACTAGCAAAACTAGGGCTTACTGGCCACAGCGTAGGCCTGCTGAAGACTGCCTGTGCACACACGTATTCTCTACACACATACACTGTACAGCGGGAATCGCTGAAACCCAGTTCGAGAAACCCGTACACTAACCAGAGTTGACATATCCGTCCAGCACCCAGGAGGCTTGGACAAGTCTCGGCCAAACTTTCAGAGAATAGAGGGCGACATACCATGAATAGATATAAGGCACTTAAAACTTGCCTAATTGTTACATCTGCATTAGAAAACACATCAAACTTGTGGTACCATATAACATCTAATAAAAGAATAGTCCAGACCAAAATGATATTTTCATTGGTTGTAGAGCAAAATTTACCCCACGAGAATATCTTCCACCGTTCTTGAGATATCTCACTTTAATATTCGTCAAATTCGGTACTGTTTAGCTGACAAACACCTATTGGCATCAATCTGCTGTCACACTTTCACTGTATCTGAAAAGCTTGTATTCGTTTATAATTATTAATTGGATCACTATATTTTTCCTGGAAATTGTTGAATTTAGATTTTTTTCTGCACAGCAGCAGGATGCTAAAAAATTATAATTTTCAAAAACATTAAGATGCTAAATTGTAATGAAGATTTCTAGAATCTTCAAAAGTCGATAACTTGAGAAACAGACATGCTATTGTGATGAGACTTGCACCATTGGGTTCTATTTTGCTCTGGACTATTCTTTTAAATGCACTAAAATCAATGAAAATGGCCCTGGCCTGGCTAGCTGGCACAGACATATTTCTATGCCTGGTAAGTACCATTGATTGTCTCCATATTGTTAAGTCATTTGTTGTCTATGTCACTAAATATTGATTTAACCTCTCATGGAGTGGCCTCTTTTAACATTGTGCAGTGGAGTTCATGAATCATGGAAGCTGTGTTCTGGAGCTTGAACAGGAAGACAATGGTCAACATGAAAACAATCAGAGAAGGGATCGACCTTTCCACACCAACTGATGACAATAACAAACACCATTAATAACTCGTTATAGAGTTGTGTTTGTTTGCAGTCTGTTATCTTAGATCATGGCCCAGAAATCCCCTACCAAGCCTAATCTAATAAATTTAATTTAACAGCTACTTACCAGCCCAGAATGCAATTCACAATGAACCTCATTGACCCAGAATTTACATTGCTTTGAATATAGCCTACTTCCTTTTGAAACCCCAGTTAGCCTACCAGAGGTGAGGGGATACCCCCTCCCCTTAGACCCCTCCCCCAGGTCCAACGTACAGACAGTCCCGCCTACTTTTCATATCGACCCACCTACTCCGTTTCTTAACAAAAAACCTGACACCGTATTCACCCAGTGTTTGGGTTTTTAGTAACAGATTAATATATAACAGTAATTGAACATTTTTTTTGAGTGCTCTAACATCATTTAGTCTCATTTTGACATTATTGTCATACTCCAACACAGATCAAGGGTTGGGAAGACTCATCAATGGACAACCCTATTACTATAATCAATAGGGTTGCAGCCATATAGCACACCTTCGTATGTTGAACATTGCATTCCAGGTACACGCGATTGCTTGATGTTCATTTGAGTGGAACTGTCACTCAATTCAGTAGACTTGTACCATGCTACACTACTCTCTTAGTCCCTGCCTTGAGTCTGATTGCACTCACCCAGGATTGGCGGCTCAATGAATGGACAACCCTATCATTATGATTGATAGCGATGTAGCCATATTGTACACAGGGCTTCAGGCAGCCAGCCGTGCAGCCGTGATTCGCACGGCCTAACTACCAAAAAACACGGCCCATATTCGCCTGAGCGGCCCCTTGACCCTACGCAAATGCTTGAAGATTTCAACAAGTGGAACACCTTGGTTTCTACAAATCACGGCCTACGAGCACAATCCTACCTGAAGCCCTGCTGATTTTACACGTTAGTACATTAATTGTTGCATTCCAGGTACAAGTGGTCACTCAATTCAGTAGACTATGTACCATGGTACACTACACTGTACACTACCTTGAGTCTGATTGTATGAATGATTGCAGGATGTAGTGACCTAGCAGTAGTGTCTGCGTTCAAGTTCCTCGAGAAAGCAACTTAACTCCACCTGCTCCAGTCTACCCAGCTGAAATTCTGAAAATGGGTACTAGGTTCAGCTAGGGGTTATCCAGCGATGGACAGACATCCTGTCCTGTGGGAGTTTTATAATAACTCTTGACGGCTTCACGGAAGTTCACGTCCAACAAACCAGATTTGAGCACCAGCCCCAGTGAGCCATTTGGGCTCGAGAGAAGTTTCCTTCTCCCAAGGATCTACCTGGGAACGATATGACCGATAGACTCATTCATAGATTCCTTGAGTAAATTGAACTTGAAGTAACCTCTTACAAGATTGTGTGTTGACTGGTAGTCTTAACTCTTATCATGCGGATGTCGAGAATTCTCGACAGAGGGCGCACTATAAAATGAAGCATTCAAAACGATGTAACTCTGCCTAACGAGATAACCCGCTTTGGCTTTATAGCGTAAATTGTAGAATATGATGGCATTAGACCAGAATGCCAGTGTTTGTTTTGATCAAACTACGGTGTCGGCTTTTATAGAGCTCACTTGAGGCCAAAATGAAGCCCGCCTTCCATTCGGCTCAGCATGATAAGAGTTGAAGGAGAACTAATATAATATTCATGGGACCATAGCAGTCCAGCTTGTGGAAAACTAACATTGTATAAAACTTACTGAGTGTAATTTATCTGATTACTGTAGATCTACATGCTACCTAGTGCAACAATCTCGAGCCCACACATAGGCGTACGGGAAATGCACCGTTTTTCGGGCAACCGGCCTAATTTCTCGGGCAGAGGGAAGTTGTTAAAACAAAATAATTGCAGTATTTCTCGACATCCGCATGATAAGAGTTGAATAAGTGGTCTGTTTTGATTTGGTTCCCAGAAATAAGGATCCCTCATCAAAAACAGACTTTTACTGCATGTCTCTATCGAGCACCTCGCAAATAGACGATGTTGCTGCGCTCCCCCCCCCTCGCATCTAGTGGATAATGCATCAACCTGACCGTCAAACGGACCGTTTCTACCGGGAGGCAAAACAGTTTCGTGTTTGTGGTGGCTCACAAAAATGTGTTTGTGAGCTACTAAATTCAAAGAGGAACCTTCCGGCCATACCCTACCCGTTGCATTGGTCATCTGTAAAATCGCCACCCCTCACGTTTCTATTGAGGGTGTCGGCAATAAATGGCGCCGTCATCTACCTCAAGAGGTGGTCGACGGAAGACGCCGCCGCGTCACCCTGCATCATCATCCCGAACATTTTCTACTGGGGCCATGACTGCGTATTTAGCGCCCTCACCCCACATCACCACACACCATCCGCATCACCACGCATCATCGTGCATCACCCTGCATCACCCGTCAACCCCTGCTCGGTAGAATCACGCATTTAGTTTTCAAAAATGTTGCTGACCACAACCTCACTTTAACCTACTTCAACGTTATATAAGTGAGAAGTCCTAGGGGGAGCTGATGTGACACTACAATTTTCTTGGGACACAGGCGACAAAATATTGCCCATAACATTTGTAAATTGTTGTGAATTTTTTGGATGAAATTAGCACATCGATTAATAATAAACTATATAGTATGCATATTGGGTTCATAATTATTTTGTCACTGTTTCAAGTAAAAACCGTGGAATATGTGAATGAGTTTTATGCCACATGATTTCTCTTGCATGTCTTCTTGTCACAGTCTAGCACTTCTGTTGGTGAATCTTATCGCCATGGTTACGAGACTGAATAAATGTTGATATTAAGTCACATTACTGCAGCGGGTTGCGATAAACTTCATGTAATTACTATAGATTAGCCTGTTACACACACCAAGAGTAACATAGTGTGTTCTCATGCTGTGCATATCACTGTCGGTTCATGGTCGGTGTAACTATTTAGAAGTAGGAAAAAATGAAAATGTCAGTCTTGTGTATAGCACAGGCCTCGATTTTTTTTAGTTGCCTGGGGTAAAATCTGGTTGTCCGAAAATAAAATTCAAAATTACCTCACCCCAAAAGAATGAACGTTGTGTTGATTTAGTCACAGATTGGGTAATCCTACTCAATTTACCTAACTTCTGTGTTCTGGGATATTTCACAGATGGTGTCTTTAACAATGTAGAAGCAATGTTCCTCCAAGTTAGCATTTGTTTGCAATTTATTGGCTGGTTGTGGTTGTGTTGTGTTCCTAACTACTTTTTGTTGTCCGCAATGTTTTTTAGTAGTCTCGGACAACTGTTAAAATTGAGCCCTGGTGTAGCATATAAATTCTTTCTCATTGTTGGGTTGCTAAGAATGTACTGATTTGTATTAGGTCACAGTGCAAGTGACAACACTACCAGAGGCATTGAATCATTTCCAATCAACTGCCCCCCCCCTCCCACCCCAGATTTCACAAAAAAGTGTGTTGAATCTGTTGCTCTGCTTGTCAGTTTGGAATTGCTTCAAAATATGGCACCACTTGTTTAAGGCAAGTTTACCCTGACCATCGTGGCTTTTTCGAACAGTAAATGAACACATCTGTTTAGAATTAGTGCAGTTTGTCGCAAGTCATTAAAATCAATGACATTTAAGTTGATATTGCATGAATAAAGTTTGCCTGAATAGCCTTCACTTGCAACTTTTAAATATCAATTTTGTGTAAATGCTCGTTGGACCATAGAGAATTATTTCAAGCAATGAGGATGCTCGCAATATTTCTTAATTTCCCTGAAAGTATAGAGAGCCAAAGTCCTGGCCACCCACCCGTGTTGATCAAATAGCCGTTATTCAGTGTCGGAAATTTTGCGAAATGCTCGGATGAGTTGAGTATTTGCAGTCAGTTCTGGTCAGTATCAGTGTTCAGCTGAGCATATAGCGATATTATTCGCAGATGTCGCATCTCCACAGCTGCTTTATTATGTTAATACAACAGCGGTAAGGTTCACATACTTATCGAGGCATGAAATCAGGATTCTAGCCAGGAAAAATGTCAAACTGGGTGGAAGATTGTTGACCATACACACTTTGATATCATTTCTTTCGTGCTTATTCATGATCCTGTGCTTTTGGGTTATTTCCAAAGTCCCTTTTGCTAAATGAAGTGCTGCCGGGGTTTGGTACATTGTTGCATGGGCGGGGGTCATGGGGGAGGGGTCAAGGGGACACGTCCCCTCAATATCTGAGGTCTTGTCCATTGACCTTGATTTTTCACACAGTAAATTATTTGAAAATTAGGTCAATATTGAGAACAAATTACCCCCTATGCATTGTTGTGTGCACTGTATTTCTCAATTATTTAATTAAAATTTCAAAATGGGTGCCAAAACTTCAAACTGGGTGCTGAACAGAAAAGTTAAATTCAAACTGGGTGCAATACCCAGTTTGAATGGCCTGACTAGAACCCTGGAAGTAAATTGCATGAACTTCAGCGTATTAAAGAGGTGAAAGGGTTTAAAATGTCTTGCAATCGTTATATTCACTTTGTTCATACTTACCAGTCTCCCCAGTTAAAAAATGCACTGAACTTACCATCATGCTCGATGATTTGGTAGATTTAGATTTCTACAGGTTTG
>JAODUJ010250962.1:0-10309 GCA_027564615.1 Psolus chitonoides
GTACCAATAAATATGTAGGAGAAGAAGCATTTAGCCATTTTCATAAATTGACCCTAAATGACCACTAGATGACCATTGACCTAAAATTCCTGAACACCCCGAAGGAAGCACTAACCAAGTATACTTATGACAAAGACTCAACGATGTACCAATAAATCTGTAGAAGAAGAAACATAGCCGTTTTCATCAAATTACTCCTAGATGACCGGTGACCTCAAATTCCTGAACATCCCGACGGAAGTACTACCCAAGTATAATTATCACACACGCTCAACAATGTACCAATAAATATGTAGGAGAAGAAGCATTTAGCCATTTTCATAAATTGACCCTAAATGACCACTAGATGACCATTAACCTAAAATTCCTGAACACCCCGAAGGAAGCACTACCCAAGTATACTTATGACAAAGACTCAACGGTGTACCAATAAATCTGTAGAAGCATTTTGCATGTTTTCATAAAATGACCCCAACTGACCGTTGACCTCAAATATCCGAACACTACTGATAACCTATCACCAAAGATCATTGTGTAGAAGTTTCGTCAACATCCGTTAAAGCGTGTATGCATGGCACAACTTTGGCCCTGAACTTACCACTAGAAGACCTTCGGCCACAAATGACCCTTAGATGGCCGTTGACCTTAAATTCCTGAACACCAGTTTCATAAAATGGCCACTAGATGACCATTGACCCCAAATATCTGACCACTACCCAAGTACAATTATGACAAACCCACAACACTCTACTATATTGAATCTGTAGGAGAAGCTTTTTGAGTGTTCTCATAAAATGACCACTAGATGACCGTTGACCAAAAATCTCTGACCAACACTGATGACCCATTGTGCCCATCAAAATCGGTCGAGGCATGTATGCATGGGGTGATTTGGAAGTCAGTTGTTGACAGATAGACTTGTCGACGCAGCACTATGACAATAGCTCACACCAGTGGGCTGAAAACTATCTAGCCGAGCTCCCGCGTCTTATTCTCACCTGTAACCTTGTCTTCGATACTCAGCCCCAGCTCTAAATACATGGTACCGCAATGGGCACCAAAATGGCTCCATCAATTGCCAACCTCTTCATGTGGAGCATGAACAGAAATTCCTATCCCAACAAGCTCTCAAACCATCATTGTGGCTTCGTTTCATCGACATTTTCATGATATGGGCCCACGGTTAAGAAAAACTGGACTCGTTCATTGAGCAAAATAATTCGTTCAACCCCACCATCAAATTCACTGCCGATTTCACGGAGAACAGTGTTCACTTCCTGGACACAAGTGACCGTAAAAGACGAATCACTCAAAACAGATTAGTTCAATAAACCCACGGACAAGCACCACTTCCTGCTTCGCAGTAGCTACCACCCGCCTCACTGTACCAGGAACACCCCATACAGTCAAGCCCTGCGCCTGAGACGCATTTGTACCTCCGACTCGAATGCCGTGCAAAAGAACATTCAAAACGTCTACAAAAGAGACAGTAGTATTTTCGTAGTACTATAGAGAAGCCATAGAAAAGGCCACAGAGACCCCACGAATTAAAACTTTTGACGTACAAAACTCGTCAACCAAATTCCAACAGAGTGCCTCTACTTTGTGAATACCATCCTACCCTCGGCCAATTTATGCACAAACATTTGCCAATACTTCACAGCCAGTCACGCCTAAAAATGTGTTCCCACAAACCCAAGTCATCGCCTTCACCAGACCTCCAAATGTGCGTGACATTATAGTCACGGCCAAATTCAAGGAGCCATCTGAGCAACAAACAGACATTACCGGCAGTCAAACTTGCTCATCTAATTGTAAAATTCGCAATCTTGTCGATTAAAGACGTATTTGTACCTCTAACTCGAATGCCGTGCAAAAGATCTTTCAAAACGTCTACAAAAGAGATGGTAGTATTTTCGTAGTACTATTGAGGAAGCCATAGAAAAGGCCAGAGAGACCCCACGCATTAAAATTTTGACATACAAAACTCGTCAACCAATTCCAACAGAGTGCCTCTACTTTGTGAATACCATCCTACAATCCCACCCTCGGCCAATTTATGCACAGACATTTGCCAATACTTCATAGCCAGTCACGCCTAAAAATGTGTTCCCAGAAACCCAAGTCATCGCCTTCACCAGACCTCCAAATTTGCGTGATATTCTAGTCACGGCCAAATTCAAGGAGCCATCTGAGCAACAAACGGACATTACCGGCAGTCAAACTTGCTCAACTAATTGTAAAATTTGCAATCTTGTCGATTGAACATCACAGTTTCAAATCATGCAGAACATTGATGGTCTCACGGGAAACTTAGTGTGTCTCACTTACTGTACATGAAGGAAGAGCAATGAACAGTTGCATTCTCGTTGCAAAGGCCTTTGCTACTGAATAGTTTTGCATACCAACACACCCATACCCCTAATCATTTCAGGGCAGACTTCCTATGTAGGCTCACGTCACTATTCCCGTGGTTATTTGCGACAGACAGGCGGAAATAATTCATAGCTCGACTACAAAAAATGCACGTGGAAAAACAATATGATAAGTTAATTTGTACTTTAGTGCAATGACACTTTTATTCACAATGACTATTTTACATTTTCCTCGGAGCCAGGATCCGGAGGGATGATTGGGACGGTGCATAACTCCAGTTACAGTGATGTAGCACTCCACGAGGACGGAACGAAGTCCATCCGCTGGATAACCTCTAGCTGCCAGTACCGTGCCGATAAACACCGCTAGATAGGACTGTGCAAGCAAACAAAATAAAGTGCCTTGCTCAATAGCACGATGCAAGAACCAGTGCAAGGATTCAAACCTTTCAAAGTGTGTATTCTCTACTGGCAGACCAAGTTCCCTCGTACTGCCATCTCGGGAACAAAATATGCTTTTTGGTACATAAGGTATGCCTACTTCCACTTCAGCACCACTGAAACCTGGTGAAGAGTGGGGTCATAAATTGACTAAGGCTTTGGCTACACACCACGACCTCTAATTTTTTGAAAAATAGTAAACCAGTATATAGGGTTCTTCTAGATGGAAACGTTTCAAGTTTCAGCTCATGGGACGTACGATTTCTAAGATACAGGCCCTGTTCTTGGCGATTCGGGCCCAAAAAGGCGTGATCACCATATTATCATCATCATTGTCAGCCCTGCACCGCTGGACGAAGGCTTCAGTATGATGGCGCAAATGAGATCGGTCACTTGCTTGACTGTACCAGTCCTCTCTTCCTATAGGCGCACGGGAAGACATTTCACAAGTGGCGGAGGGTGTTGCCCTGATATTTTTTTAAAATTTGGTTAAACTCGCCCGAACTTGATAATAAAGAGACAATTTGGTTAAATTTGCCCTGAAAAATAAAGTGCCAGTGCCCTGAAATCAACCATTTTATTGCTCCGTACGCCTATCACTATTCCACAACATTTGGTGATCTCATCCCTACATCTAATACGTGGTCTTCCCCTGTTCCGTTGCCATCCATGGGTGTCCAAGTTGTCTTTTTGCAGATCGATCATCAGAAGTAACATGTCTTGGCTATTTTCATTATCTGCGTTCAACAGTTTTCAAGATAACTTGAGTGTTGAGTCTGCTCTCTGACCCAATGGTTTGTCTCTCTCATACTTTAATCATATTCCTAATAGATTTCTTCCCACATTATATTATGCTGGATCTAGTTTTTTATCTTCCCCACGTTTCCTCACATTTATAAATAGATGGAACTACATAACCAATTGTCTGGACTGATTGTGAAATATAAAGTATTTTTGGAAAGGAAATTTAGCAAGGATTCCAAATCTGTCATTATTTATGACATTGGAATGACTTAAAGGCGAACTGAAGGCTAAACTTTCGAAGAGATATTTTGTAGAGCAATCAAATACAAGTATTTTACCGAAAACCGCATTAAACAATCTGTTTAGTTTTCTAGTTGTCAATTTTTTTTAAATTTGACAAGTTGAAGACCTAGTCTATGATATGTATTTTATTGAAAACCACGCCTATGGTAAGGGAAAGAGTAGGTCCATGGATTGACCTAAGTCAATGATTCTTTGTCCTCTAATCATTTAGAGTTACCCCGTCCAGGCTGCAAGAACAGCCAACATGAATGGAACTGTAACAGCAGATAGTGACATCATGGACATAACATAGTGTTAAACATATAGCTATATTTCTACCTCAGATACCACACAAAGCCTCTAGTTCAATGTCTCCATGTACTTAGAGTTCAGTTACCCCCTCCGGGCTGCAATAACAGCCAACATGAATAGAACTGTATCAGCAGATAGTGACATTGTGTATTAAACATATAGGCATATTGCTACTACAGATGCCACACAAACTCACAAACCGTCGGTACAGCCAAAGAGTGGGAACCCTGAATTGACCTGGGTCAATGTCTCTTTGTCCTCTGCTAATTAGAGTTACCCCCTTCAGGCTGCAAGAACAGCCAGCATGAATAGAACTATACCAGCAGATAGTGACATCGTGCAGATAGTGTTAAACATATAAGCATACTACTACCTCAGATACCACACAAAGCATATGGTACAGGCAAAGAGTGGGACCATTAATTGACCTATAGATGTCAATGTCGCTTTGCCTTCTAGGCTCTAATCATTCATAGTTATTCTTGCCAGGCTGCAGGAACAGCCAACATGAACAGAACTGTAACAGCAGGTAGTGACATCGTGGACAGAGTGTGAAACATATAGCTACCTCAGATACCACACACAGCCTATGGTACAGGCATAGAGTGGGACCATGAATTGACCTAGATCAATGTATCTTTGTCCTCTTATAATTAGAGTTACCCCCTCCAGGCTGCATGAACAGCCAACATGAATAGAACTGTAAAAGCAGATGGCGACATCGTGACCGTGTTATTGAACATATAAGCATATTGCTACTTCGGATGTTACACAAACTCACAAACCTATGATACAGGCAAAGAGTGGGACCATGAATTGACCTGGGTCAATGTCTCTTTTTCCCTCTAATCATTTAGTTACCCCCTCCAGGCTGCAAGAACAGCCAACATTAATAGAACTGTAACAGCAGATAGTGACATCGTGTTAATAAACATATAAGCATATTGCTACTTCTGATGCTACACAAACTCACACACCTATGATACAGGCGAAGAGTGGGACCATGAATTGACCTAAGTCAATGTCTCTTTTCCCTCTAATTATTTAGAGTTATCCTTGCCAGGCTGCAAGAACAGCCAACATGAAAAGAACTGTAACAGCAGGTAGTGATATCGTGGACATGGCGTTAAACAGATAATGCTACCTCAGACACAAACTCACAACAGGCGAAGAGGGAGTCCATAAATTGACCTAGGTCAATGTCTCTTTGTCTTCTAATTATGTATAGTTACCCCATCCAGACTGCCAGAACAGCCAGCATGAAGAGAACTATAACAGCAGGTAGTGACATCATGGACATTAAACATATACTGCTACCTCAGACACCACACAAAGCCCATGATACAGGCGAAGAGTGGGACTATAAATTGACCTCCAATTCATTGCATTCTTGTCCTCTAATCATTTGGAGTTCAATTACCCCCTCCATGCTGCAAGAACAGCCAACATGAACAGAACTGTAACAGCAGATAGTGACATTGTGGACATAGTGTTAAACATATAGCTATACTGCCACCTCAGATACCACACAAAGCCTATGGTACAGGCAAAGAGTGGGACCATGAATTGACCTAGATCAATGTCTCCTTGGTCAGGCTGCTCTTGGGCAGTCCCGGGGCTTTGCTGGTGCTGTGATATATGACAGTGGAGGACACAGTTGTCAACAACGCTATACGACCCCAGTTGGCGACTGTCATCCCGCAGAAACTGACCGTTGAATATGAGGTGAACGACCCGGCCGTCCTGACTCTCTTCTGCAAAATTAAGTCTGAGGAAAACAAAGAACATTTAAATCTATCTGATTCCAAAAATAATTCAACAATTGGGTGTAATTGTCAATTAAGTTAGATCCCCTCCCCAACCTTTACTAAAATGAAATGGGGTCTGGTACCATTACTGTCTCTGACATTTGTTGACATTGACCTTTGCATTTTAGAGATGGAATGATTGATTGGAAAATACTGATCAAAACTCAGGAAGCAGCATAAGCCAGGCATTTTCTCACCACCCAACAAAATCGGGAAATAATCTTACAGTCTGGTTATTTTATTTGTGTGAAATGTGTGCAGAAATGGCAACTAGCTAGTCATTAGCCCTTTAGTTCACATACAGCTACAATTTCCCAGGGGCATGAATGGCGATAACGGGGTCCCAATATCTGAGGATTCTTCCATTAACTACAATTTTTCACACAGTAAATTATTGAAAGTGGTCATGTCCCCCCAATGGCCCAATATTGAGAAAAAATCGCCGCTTATGCACAGGGGGGCCAGGCTGGACAATGGCTGAAACAGAGCTTAAGCCCAGCCCTTTTCTTTGCCACACCCCAGCACCTATGCAGCCTCTTGCTCGAAATGCACGTTCGCAACGTGCAGTGACGAGCTCTGCGTGGCCAGGTGACCAGGTGGGTACAATAGAGGATATTCTTTGGGCCAATTTTTTAGTACATTGCATCATGTGAATGGTAGTGTCTGACGTCATAAATAGATTGACCATTGTGATGAAGATCGTCAGTTTTGGAACTTCCGGACTACCAAAACATCGGCTCAGCCGCTCAGCGCATGCGCAGTAGGCTAGTGAATATCCCCTATTGGTAACCAGGTGTGCAATTAAGAGTTATACACAGCTTATATACATATTACACACGGCCTATTCTCTGTCGACACATCTCTACCTGCAGATGGCGTCATTCACCATTACTGCTGCATGAATATAAGTAAATAAGTTTAGCACTTCATGAAGTGGTTGTGGTGTAGTGGTTACAGCGCTCCCCTCACATGCTGAAGGTCCCGGGATCGAGTCCCGGCTCGGTCACAAAAGCTGAAGCCATCTCTCTGTCCACCCAGCAGTAAATGGGGATCTGGTGTTACCACTGGGGAGAAAAAGGCAAGGAGGAAAGGCACTGGCCACCCTACCTCACTATGCCGTTGGCTTAGTACATGGTGTCTCTGTAACGGACATCATTCTGATGCTCTGTCAAGAGTATGGGACCCACTTTACTTTACCTTCAAATTCACAGGGGGACCTGGCAGGACAATGGTTGAATTGCAACTTGAGCCTAAAATGTTGCCAACTTTCCCCTGTGGCCATATTAAAATAAATGAACTCCTCTTCACTGCCCCCCCCCCCCCTTGCCCTTACCAAACAATATTGATTTCCTACATGTAGTATGCATATTGGTGACAGAGGTTGCTGGGTTTAAAGATATCATGCATTACCTTTTAAAATTTCCAACGGTCTCCTCGATCCTCGTTTGTACTATTTTCTCTGTTTCATTCAGGAATTTAATTTTGAGGCTAATATCACCACTGTCACTATTATCCGTCTCATTTAGATTAGTCCTCTGTGATTGATTAGTGCTCTCATCTAAATTATTAGTCCTCTCGGATTGGTTAGTACTGTTATTTTTATTGTCTTCTACACAATCTTGGGCACCACTGACATCACCAACTGCACTAGATTGAGCATCACTTGAGGAGGCCCCCTCAAGCCTGCTGCCATCTTCAGTCTCCACTGCAGGTTTGTCCTCATTTTCCTTTGGTGGTGGCTGCTCTCTTGACTTGCTCGAACCCACCACCCCCGCTTCTATCACCATTATCCCACCTGCTCCTGGTTCACTACCAGGAACAGGCTGTTCTATGGACAGTTCATCCGATAAGTGTTCAAACTCAGTACTCTCTGTAGAACTACCAGCCTCCTCGTCTGATTGCTCCTCCGGTGTTAGTTCGTTCAGTTCAATGCGAAGCCCACTCAGCTGTGATAGGGTGAGAGTGAGGCGATTCTCTGTGACTCTTGTCGATACCCATGCGGCGACAAAGGTGACAAAAAGGACAAATATTGTGACAGTGATGGTTACTTCGTCTCCTATGCCCTCTATAAGCGTCATCCTGTTTCAGTATGTACCTGTCGACAGCAAAAGAATGGTGACAGATTAGCTACAGTATTTCAGGTGAAAATCCAAGCAAAACCACATGTGTGTGGAGACACAGGGTTGGAATTAGCAGCGCAATTCCCACGATGTTTACATCTATTCCCGCATTGTGTAAAATCCAAGGGAGAAATTCCTGCTCAATTTTTATATTTTTATAGAAATGGTTAAGTTATATGGTATTGTATTTTGATTATGGCTGTATACCAACAGCTTTCTGTAGCCCTAAAAATGTTGGCAAAAATTCATAGGTATAGGCCCGAATTTGCCTATAGGCTACCACAGCGTGTCAGGCTATTTCTAATTTGGACACTTGACTTTTATTTTGAATTCCCCCTTAGGGTACTGAAATCCTAGAAAAAATTATACCAAGGGGGAATCCCCCCCCCCCAGATTTTCATTGCTAGCATCAACCCTGTGAAGATCCCTTGCTAAATCAGGCTTTCGAGTTCGAAAATCGATGTCCAGTAGACCAGTACAGTACCGGTACATACCAGCTTGTCAAGAATTGCAATGGCGAGTTGTTTTGTAATTGAATTTTGCGCACATGTATTATGATTCTTTTCTAGAGTCAGCTAGTGTGTTGAACGCATTCATGACCTAACAAATCATTCTCGAATGGATTTCAGTCATGGTATCAGGAAGCTCACTGTTGCCTATGTCGCAAATGAATAGGAATTGTGTTTCTTGACAAACAGCAGTAGCTCTGATTTTAGTCCAATAAAAACATAAGTAGGCCCCTATTCATTCTTCGTAACTCATGAGTATTCATCTCAGAAGGTAAAAAATTAGGTGAATGCTTACAGTTTCTAGGCGAGTTTAGGTGCTGCTGGGGCAACAGCTGGCAATTTCATGGTAAGGTCATCATCAGACCAAATTTGTGAAACACTTCGAAAACTGTAAATTTAGGCAATTTGAGTCAATATTACATAACCTGTAGTTTCTGAATAAAGTGGAAAATATGCAATTTATCCATTTAGTATTATGAACAGGGGGTTAATATAATGATGCATTGCCATGGTAACCAAATTAGGTAATATTCTGTAGTTTTTCACAAATTACATTGGATACGGTAATCCTCAGTTTTATGAACTAATATTATTACACTAGGATAAAGTATTTGATATCATTGAAGAAATGTTGTGCCATTGGGGGTGAAAGGAACATTTCTTGAAGAAGACCCCGCTTATTTTTCATTTCACACCAGTCACAAAACACGATAACACAGCTTAAAAAATAATTTATTTTATTTCACACCAGTCACAAAACTTGATAACACAGTTAAATTTGTTTTTGGCCCCCTGATTATATTTGTAGGGCACCTTTCGTTAGTGATCTGAAAATGTTTAATTGAAATGCAATTGTGTACTTTCTATTTCTGCAATTTATTACCCTAATCCACAGCAAATTCTTTGACAAAAGTTGGACTCATCACGCGAGTCACTTACTCACTTTTTTTCTGTCACGTGAGTCATGCTCCTTGTTTTGCATTCAATATTCTGGTAAATTGTCACAGTATTCCAGAGTTGTCTATTAATTTAGTTTTAGGTAAAATTCAACCCACATACAATGTACAAAAACACAATGCATGGTAAGCCTAAAGCCCTGAACAGTTCTTCTTCCCATTTATTTGGCAAAGCATCCCGAGGGACACATCTTCTTCGGGAATACTGTACAACATCCCATGTGGGACAAAACGAACAGGATTTGGGGTGTGCGCAGTGCTGAGAGAAAGTTAGTCCAAATTCCCATATAGCAATCTCAAGTGATTTTGAACAGCAATTTTGAAGTGGTCCGGGTTTTCCAATGATGTAATGGCATCACGCCATGATCGTGGATGAACATCAAGCGAGAGTTTGCCTTCTCTTTTCCAATAGTGCTCAGAGTGTAACGAGGCGGACGTATGCCAACTCTGCTCCCACGACCAACATTTAACGTCTCCATCTGACAGACTAGAGTGATACTCTCAGCCTTTAGCCAATTTCCTAAATGCTGAGAGGGGTGGTGGGACTACTCAACAACAGCCCTTTTTGAATTTTAATGTCACTGAGCAGAGTTTGAACTCGGGACGCATTGGTGCGAGGCAGACTGCACCAGTGACTGCACCACACACACCACGCTTGGTGGTAGCGTGGTGCAGTGTTTAATAGGAGTGAGCACTTTCACCGCAAAGTCCCGGGTTCAATCCCTGGCCTGGTTTGTCAAAAAGCTGTTCTGCAGTTGTTGA
>JAODUJ010251073.1:0-10308 GCA_027564615.1 Psolus chitonoides
AACCGCAGGTGGCCACCACATACCAAGGCAGCCTTGTGTTTACAGTTGGCAACCTCTGCGGAGTTTTTAATTGGTCTGGGTCGGCCGATCGGCCGATCTTAACGTCCGACTTTCATTCACTACCTTTTTCTCATGTGTAGCATAGAATCTGCAAGATAAGCAATTTTAGTGTTTTCCTAAAATGACGTGCACAATGAATCATTAATGACCTTTGCCCAAAATCCATAAACACCACTTGAAAATACCACTGAAGTATTATTATGACAAACCTTCAACACTGTACCATAGAATTTGTAGAAAGATTTTTTGTTTTTTATAAAAACGACCCACAAATGACCCATTAAAGACCTGTGACCTGAACACCCCAACGACAACACTACTTTGACCTAATATACCTCACTACCGAAGTATTATTATGACAAACCCTCAACACTCTAGCATGAAATCTATAGGGGAAGAAGCATTTTTTGTGTTTTCATCAAATGACCACTTTATGACCTTTGACCCTAAATTCCCGAACACCGCCAATAAAACACTATAAATTATTATTATTATTATTATGACAAATCCTCAACACTCTACCATAAAGGAGAGAAGTATCTTTGATGAGATTTGGCGAGATATACCAGCTAAGCAGGTGCGAATTGTAAACATATTCTTACGTACGTGTGCAGTCGGCGCAGCCGTAAAACAATCTCCTAGTTGACTAATGAATACCATGCTTGTCAAACGCGCAAACAGTTATGGTCACATAAATATAGCTAGTACGCGTGATGCGATACGTAACAAAATTATTGTACCCTTTCTCAATAATTCTTTTTTTGCTATCGAAGCTTAAGTTTAATGTTTAATGTTATTTGTGGATGAAATAATTTGACATATGATAGAAATGAAGCAACCGCGCGCGACGAGCGCAAACTATGTAGGTGATTTGGCGTTGAACTCATCCCAACCTCTACTACAATAATATAGTTTAATGAACGTGTTTTGACAATTTTGAATTGTTTACCCAAATGTAGTTAGAGACACGTGCACCACCTCGTGACGAGGCCTTTGATATGTTTTCTTTCTTATGATGTAACTCCTTTTGCAATTAAAGAACAGTGTAGTTTCTCAGCTGATGTCATTTTCACATATAGGCTACTGTTTGAATTCATGGTGTCACTCACAACCAAAACGAGTTTGAATGAATTTGAAACTCACTTTGCCCGGATTCCTTTCCTTGACTTCGAATAGCCGTAGAAAGACAAATTTTAAAAATCTAAACAAAGGCACTCATCTAATTTGAAATGACGATTTAAATCAAACTACTGAGATGTTTCTGACAATTTCAACAATTATGATTAAAGATTCCGTTCTTCGCCCCAAAAAAATGTAGCAATTGTAGTGATCTTTATATACAAAATTGGTGATTTTTGGCCAAGAACAATTTTGTTCTCCTAACTTCAATAATTAACTAACGCGGCGCGGGACACTTTTCGTTACCTCCGGTCTTCCGCCCTCCTCCCATACGACAGATCTGCCGAATTCGCCTTGCAAAGATTCCTTGTTCCAGCGCCGTCCAGTCGGAATAGTCGCTCTGTAACCCAGGAAACTTAAACCATCTGGTACCAAAATTAACGAGAGCACCAATGGTGCAGTAACTCAAACGCTAAAAGTTATTTTAATTTAGAAGTTTGTCATTAACAAAATTAGATAATCACAGCCACAAAAGCAAACAAAGCTGCATATTTCCCGAATTTTTAAAGCTAAATTTGGAAGATATAAAGCTATAGGTAAGAATAAAAGTCATCCTACCTGATCAATGGTGAAGTTAACTTGTGGAGCCCACAGAACAATTAAATCCATACATTGGGTGACAGCCAGACCACCACAAAAATTGACTACACTGCTGACCATCATGGAACACAGAGTATCCACCACTGAAGTAGGCCAAATTAATTAATGCCATGTTCAAGGCACAACCAACAATCTAAGCATCATTCAGACCCACAACCTTTCGGTCATGAGTAAAATATGCTATAGCCTAGTACCTCCGTAATTAGAGGTACTATGGTGCAATTACATCAGAAAAAATGATTTGTCCCAAATTTATTTGCAGAGTTGAATGCTTTGTACTGTGGTTCGAACTCTGATACATTGTATACAGCTACCGTATCTATGTTAATTTATAAACGATTGAAATAAGGGAATAATGTGCTGATTTGCATATTTATTTTGCTAGCTCGTCAAGTATTATTTTGGTTTTTTAAAGTTTATGTTTGAATCCCATCATACCCAATGTAAACAAAATCTAACTTTGTAATAAATTTATTGAATATTAATTTTCGTCCTTTTTTATATTGTTGTTTAAGCAATATGCCTGTCAAAGTTACCCCAAATTCATTTATTCATTATTCTATTTTTATCTCTAATAAAAGTTTTGAAAACACCCACCATATTCTACAAATGTGTTCATATAAATAGCCAAGGGTGTCAATGTTATATTTAACATTTAAAATATGTGTTTTTCTCATAACGTTTATATTTTGATTAACAAATAAGCTGAAAACGTGTCAAAGTTACCCCGTTTTACGGTAGGTACCAATTTCTAGGTTTCTGGATAATTGACTCGACCTGGATTCGAACCAGGGGGTAACTCCCGTGGGCGCTACCTGGCGAGGAGCTCAAGGGGCGAGCTTCGTAGTAGAAATCCTAACACTAGGCATAGTACAATAATCACCGGCTTCCCAGAAAAATAAAGAAAACATCGAAATTACGAAATTCCTCCCAATCAGAATAAATTATGAAGTTTTCAGGGCCCTTTTGTTCTGGGGCCCCTGCAATACAATTAATGATGGCATATTTTAAATATGTCCATGATGGCATACTATATTGAAAGGAATGAAAAAGCAAGCAAAATATTTGGATTGCATGAGCTTCCGGGGGCATCGCCTCTGGGCCCCCACCACCGGGCTGCGCCCCTGAATCCGAGGGGCCTATCGCGGCCCCTTAGACCCGGCGGAGACCCCCTCTCCAGTTTGAGCCAGGGGCTCCTGGCCCAAACTAACGCCGCTTGATTTAAATCAAGACCTCCCGGCTTGCGAGGCTGACGCGACGTCACACAGTCGGTATTCTCTTGCTTCAGTGCTCTAAAAACTTGGACCTACTGTACAAAATCACTCTTTGAATTCCGGAGAGTGCCGATATCAGAGCTACCAGGGGTCCACAGAAGCCGAAGTTTTCTTACGTGGTGGCCCTGACGTCATTTTATGAGACTCCCGATTTTCCAGATAGTTTTGGTTTGAATGTATATTGACAATGGTTGGATCTTCTTTTCGGTTCCTTGCTGTGAGCAAAGTGAGCAAGAAACTCGTGCGGTCGACTTTACATGTATGTGTGTATGCATGGGAGTGTGTAGGTGACGCTCACCTTCGGTACGCGATATGAATAATAATAATAATAATAATAATAATAATAATAATAATAATAATAATAATAATAATAATAATAATAATAATAATAATGACTTGCTAGAACGCCTAATGCAGAAAAAAACTCTGTGCGCTTTGCAGACCCAAGAAGAGAAACAAAAGCTAGTAGGCTACAAAACACACAACAATAGGAGTTGACTCAAACCTACTCAACAAGAGCAAAGAAGAGGAAAAATAAAATCAAGATGTTGAGTGAAGAGATATGTTTTGAAACGTGAATTGAAAGAGGCTACAGACGGGGCCTGGCGAATAGAGTTTGAGAGGTTATTCCATAAATAAGGAGCAGCGAAGGCAAAAGAACGATCACAATAGAACTTAGTAGATGGTGAGCGCGCCATTGACTTGATCCGACGTTCGGATGATGACCTTAGAGCTCTAGTAGGCGGAACATGCAGCTGAACAAGCTCAGAAATTAAACCAGGAGCCATTAATAGCCTAAGTGAGTGAAAGAATCTCAAATGCTACTCCATGCTTTATAAGAGGCCAGTGGAGCTGGTAGAGCACATGTATAATGTGCCACCAGATACCCAATACCGAAATGTACACATGCCGCGGAACTCGAAAAATAAGTCGGGTTGCAATGTTTTGCACTCGCTGAATCTTGGCCGAATTCACTATTTCACAGGAAGCCCAAACAACAATGAAAAACAGGCATGTAACCGAGATGTAACAAAAGCATGGATCAGCATGGTGGTGGTTTTCCGATCCAAGTATTGTCGGATGTTCCCTATCAATCTTATTGCATGCAGAGCAGCTTTACAAATGTTGTTCACATGATCAGTCATTCTCAAAGAGGAATCCATATTCATTCCCAAATTACATGCATGAGATGAAGGATGGACAATCGAGCTCCCGACTCTAATAGTAGGCTGCCAAGAAGAATTACTCAAATGGGATGAGAACTAAATGAACGGAGGCTTCTTGTCATTATGATTTAGCAAAAGCATATTGGATCGACACCAAGATCTGATATCGGCGATACATGCTTCCATCTTATTCAAGGCAACTAAACGGTCCTGAGGATTGAATGTCAGGTAGAGCTGAGTATCATCAACATAGACAACAGATGACATGAGCAGCAATGTTTGTAAAGGAGCACTGAACATGATGGAGGCAATAGGCCCATTAACATATTCCTGAAGTACACCACAATCAAGAATGGTAAGTTGGGACATAGTATTCGCCCCTGGACCCCCACTGGGGCTTTGCCCCTGGACCCCACCAGATCCCCACGCTGGCCCACGGTTACGACTCGTGCTTCGCGCTCGGTGGCGCCCGCGGCGCCAAAACCAGTAACTGCCGCTGTCCTCATCAGACAATGTTGTGCCCCCAGTGCCCCCCTAGATTGGAAAGTCCAGGACGACCGATGTTAACGAAACACTTTATTGCAAAGTCGTCAGATGGTAAAACATGTTGGATAGAAAGAGAACTCACAAGGTCATCATCGTTTCTAGATATGAGTACATCCAGGGTGTGTTTGCAGGTATGGGTGGGCGGTCATGTTGCTGGAGATTATGTGTGTCTAATATGTTATGAATCTCAGCTGCTTCGCAGTCATTCACAACATCAACATGAACATTAAAGTCACCAGTAAGTAACAGGTGGCTAGATCCAGCTGTCAGGATTTCGAGGAGGGAAGAAAATTCATTCAAGAACAATGACGGAGTGAGTTCATTCTTGTTACTGAGGCGGCAATCTGTATAACACAACAAAGTGGAAAGGCGTAGATGACGATGAGATGGTAACATCCATATATTCAAATGAATCGAACGGACATATGGCATTGACAGCTGCGTTAAGACCACCACGAACCAAAATAGCAAATACACCGCCTCTACCACGACAGTGATGAGAATGGAGAAACTTATAATTTGGCAGGGTGTTTTGAATGTCAGCTATGAATTGGACTTGATTGTCCCTGTTATCATCAGTCAGCCAAGTTTCCGTGAAAGCTACAATAACTAACTGGGCATTGAAAACAAAGTCCCCAAATGAAGAAGATTTATTTTTGGCTCTGATAGATCTAGCATTCCCAGTCGCAAGACGAACCAGAGGGGCACTCTGGGAACCAATGCGGACACTTACAGGAGATATAAATATAAAGTTGTTTTTATTAGTAGGCCTACTGAGACCACAATTTTAACTCAATATCGAACTGATGAATAATTTTCATACTTGGTGTACGGATGTATCGTAGTGCGAAGGTGTGCCCTATTGTTTTGGTGAATATCAAAGGTCGACTGGTGTCAACAGAGGTCAAATAGGGAAACACTTGTAACTACCATAGCTTGACAGGGCAAATTTCAATTGAGCTCATATTTGGTATGTGTGCTCACCATAGTTAGTGCATGATCCTTATTGTTTTATTGGAGGTCAAAGGGCATCTGAGGTTAGCAGAAGTTAGTTTTGATAGTACAGTGTTGAGGGTATGTCATAATAATGATCCGGTAGTGCTACCTTCGCGTTGTTCAGTGATTTTGGGTGGATGGTCCTCTAATGTTCATCTAGTTGTCATTTTAGGTCAAAATACTAAAGATTTTCTGATGGACATGGAAGTTGGTACATATAGTAAACATTTGATGACTGAAATTTTGAAGTTTACTTGGAGGTCATCAGGGGTCATTTGAGGTCAAATTATAGGTTTAGATGAAACATGGTACATATAGTCAACAATTGGTGCTGAACATTGTAACGATCCTTTGGAGATTAACATAAAACTTAGTAGGCCTATGTATAGTCTGCATTCAGTGCCGACAATTTGGAAGGTCATTTGGAGGTCATCATGGGTCATTTGAGGCCAATTTCTGGAATGACATGAAACTTGGTAGATAGGTCAACCGAGGTCAATCACTGAACAATCTTTCAACCACCATAACTTGATGGGGCAAACGTCAATTAAGCAATTGAGTGGTATATGTGTTTGCATAGTTAGTACATGTTCTCTGTTGTTTCTAGTGGAGGTCAAATGTCATTTGAGGTAAACAGAGGTCAATCACTGAAAACCTTGTAACCACCATAGGCGAACTTCAATTAAGCTCATAATGTTGTTTGTAAGGTCCTCATAGTTTCATACCATTCAGCAAGGAACCATGGTGCCCATTGGGCTCTTGTTGTATATGAGAATGACTCCATTCGACTACTGTCAAAACGTGTCATTCATTGATCGATTCAGTGCCAATCCTCTGGTGTAGCCTTCATGATATAAGCGAAATTGATTGATTTCAACACGCATCAACGACATCGTTAGTGACTGCTGATCAAAGTACGTATACCAACCGACTGCCATCGGATCGCCAGATATGTATTCTGTCAATCATAGCACTAGGTTCATTTCCATAAGCGGCTTAGCGTATTGCGTCTACTCATTGTATTATTTGTTTTCTCGTTTCGTTTGTTGATCCGTTGGACGTGTGTGTGTATTGTTCTCATCTCTGTGGTAAGTGTTCGTATCGTTGTTCCCACCCTCCCCATGGCCTCCCAGTCTGGGGGGGGGGCTATCCCCCTCCCGATCCCGACCCCGGCATTCCCACAGATCCAGAATCCGACACTGACCCCGCATGGCAAACAGCAACTGGCAGGAAGCGTAAACGTATAGGATCTCAACCTCAATCTCCCCCAGCCAGAGTAGACCCGGTACTCGTATCGGGAATCAAAACCACCCTCCTTTACAACTCCATGGAACTGGCCAAAGCAATCAAGAAAGAAAAACCAAACGCCCAAATTAAGTATGTCACCACTGGTAAGAATCAAACCCTGCTAATCCACCCTGTAGACCCCCATTCGTATAGTATCCTACTGCAACCATGGTCCCAAAACACCGCCCTGGGAAACCCCACCCCTAGAATCATTCAGAATAGGAGCCGGCCCACCTTCCCGGTGGTGTTGTGCGGGGTGGACCCCTCCATAGGGGACAGTACAGTGAAAAGAGAATTGGAGGACCTGGGGTTCAGGCCCATCTACGTAGCCAGGCTAAAATCTCATGCTAGGAAGGGGGAGCCCACCTGGCGGGTTAAAGTGGGGTTGGAGAATGAAGAGGAAAAAAGGGAACTACTAGAAAATCAAGTCATCCTGGGGTATACCCGTCACAGGGTGGAGGAGTATAAGGAACTGCCAAACATAATACAGTGTTATAAGTGTCAGGGGTTTGGCCATACCATAGCAGAATGTACCCAAGAAACGAGGTGCCTGAGGTGTGGGGCCAAAGGACATAAACATAAAGACTGTGTGGAACTCCAAAGAAACAAAAAATGTGCCAACTGTGGGGGGGGGGGGGATCACATAGCCATGTATAAGGGGTGCCCGGAGCTTATCAAAGCCAGAATAGAAAAAGCCAAAACCAACCACATTCCTCCAAACAAACCAGGTTCATACGCCCAAGCCACCAAAGTGGAAGTCAACAGCAAGATAGGGGTTAAAGGTATTAACAGCATTGTCCTCTTCGTGGCAGACCTCGTGAAGGCCTGCCTAAATAAACTAGAAACAAATAAACAGGTTAAAACCAGCGACATTGCCCAATACGCAACCGCACTAGCCTTGCTGCACCTAGACACACCCATCAATGATAAAGACATTTGGGAAGCTCTCAGCCACCCCAAGCCCCCGGAGACTCCTCTGGAGACTCCTTATACAGCCACCCCGCCATTAGATTCCTAATGGCGGCCATCGTCCATCTAGGCAACCTTACCCTTTTACACATTAACATAAACTCTGTTAGGCTTAAGCTCCCGCTATTACTGAGCTATCTCAGCTTCTTTATTCCCGAAATCCTACTACTCAATGAAACTAAACTTGGCCCTGGTGACACGATCGACATCCCCAATTACAACCTTTTCTATAATAACCTGTCTAGGATCCAGGGTGGTGGGTTGATTGGGGTGCGGCGAGGCATTGCGTTATCATCATATGTTACCTCAGATACCCTCTAACTTGTCATTATCGATATTCCCACTAAGTCCAAGACCGATCTTAGGATTATCGCCTATTATAACCCCCCTGGTAAAAAAATCAATGAAGATATCTTTGACAAGTCTGGCTCTAATACTATTATAATGGGCAATTTCAACTGTCACAATACTATTTTTGGCTGCAGTAAAACTACCTCCGCTGGGAGACACCTCAACAGTGTTCTTGAACGGAACAAGCTTCATATACTTAACTGCAATACCCTCACTAGGAGGGACCCCAGGACTCTTAGGGAGGAGCTGTTAGATCTGGTTATCGCTTCTGATGATATTGCCCCCTATTATGTCAACTCCACCATTCATGATGACCCTGCCCTCAGTGATCACTACCTAGTATTCTCTACCTTTACCTGTCCTCAGGTTTATAGGAGCCCCCACACCTTTTATAGGGACCCCCGTAAAACTAACTGGGATAATTTTGCCCAGAGTATCACTGACGGCCTCCCACATTTTGAAAACTTATTGCAGAACTCTGGTAACTCCCCTCTCGGTCTAGACATTGTAGCAAATAAATTCAGTACGGCTATCAGCTCCTCCTTTGACTCCAGTTGTCCCCCTAAAAAGGTTAATCCTAAACCCTGGAAAATTAGCAAGGTGATACTCATCCTCATCAAGGCCAAAAGGAAACTTAGGAGATCTTACTTTAGGAATAGGGACCCCACCATCAAAAGAGCCATTAATGTCCTTCAAACCAAGATTAGGAAAGAAATCTCCATCCAGAAACAAATTGCGTGGAATGATTTCTGCAGGAATCTCCAGAGTGAGGATGACCCCCAGAAATTCTGGAAGAAACTGAAAAATCATTTTGCCCCCAACCAAAAAACGGTCCCCTCTGCCCTTTCCAGTGGGTCGGGGGCTCGGGTTACCGACCCCCAGGACCAGACAGATCTCTTTGCAAAAACCTTTATGAATATCTTCACCCTCCCCAATGACACTAAGTTTGATAGTGTTCATCTTGACAAAATTAATAGGTTTGTTAACACCAATATTCCCATCACCACCCCTTCCCCCTACAACCCGAACCATGATATCCTTACTAACCCCTTCACTACCCAGGAAATTATCAACGCCCTTAAACTAACCAAAAATTCTTCTTCCCCCGGCCTTGATGGGGTTACGTATCTCCAGCTTAAACACCTTCCAGATAAGGCAATCACCTTCCTTGCGAGTCTTTTCACCACGGTCCTAAATGTTGGGTACTTCCCCCGTCCCTGGAAATCCGCCAAAACCATTCTCCTTCCAAAACCTAATAAATCCCCTCTTGACCCTAAAAATTACCGCCCCATTAGTCTCCTTTCCTGTGTTGGGAAACTTTTCGAGAGGACCGTGGGGGGAAGGCTCAGGGAGTACTTAGAAAAGATTAATTTTTTCAACAGTAATCAATACGGTTTCCGTTCAGGCAAAAGCACCCTCTCCCCTCTATTCAACATCACTGAGTGCATTAGGCTAGGGTTCAAGAGGAATTATCAGACCCTTGCGGTTTTTCTGGACGCCGAAAAAGCCTTCGACCAGACTTGGCACAATGGCCTAAAATTCAAACTATCAAAACTTGATATCCCCCATTATTGGATCAATCTCCTTTCCTCGTTTTTAGACAACAGGAAAATTTCCATCTTCCATAACGGCTGCTCTTCCCCTCCATTCTGTATCGGCGCAGGAACTCCGCAGGGGTCTGTCCTCAGCCCCTTGCTCTATATTATCTATGTGAATGACATACCCAACCTGGCCCCTTCTAAAATTTCAATGTCCCAGTTTGCAGATGATATCGCCCTCTGGAGGACTGCCTCCCAGGAGAATCTTAATCTTAGGAATTTACAAAAGGCGCTCAGTGGTGTTGAGGATTGGTGCTGCTTATGGAGAGTCAAGATTAACCC
>JAODUJ010251184.1:0-10308 GCA_027564615.1 Psolus chitonoides
GGGATGTCTTATTTGATAGAGAGAAGGAAGAGCTTTTATAAAAACAAATTGGAGAGTGTCACTGTGGAGGAACAACACGTGACCTTGGCGTGACCTTCGACCTTAGAGATTTTGGCTAAATGTGGGGTCCTCGTTAAAAAATGTAGCTGCTCCATTTTTATTTGTATACTCCCCTAACTTGGTTTATTATCGCTAAGCATATCATAGAAAACATTCTGAGCCCAACAAGCCTTCTATTGGCCTAATGACCTAAAAAAATGCCTAAAATGGACCATTTTGGGCCTAAAATATCAGTTTCGTTGAACAATCATATCTCATGGACCTTACACCCCACCATACTCGAATATAAATCATTTTGTAGCTCTTGAAATGTTTGAACTACATTGCCGATGGCTTGAATTCCATTGTTTTGGTAGAACAAATTTGGTTTGAGGGGTGTTGAAATTTTCTGCTAATTCCGTCACGCTTCAGCACACTGAGTCACCGGGATTTGCATTTTGGCATTTATATCTTGTACCAGTCGGCCAAAATTGGTTCTTATTTCATATTTACAGACATAATGACACCCCTACAGAAAAAGAAAAAAAAATTGCCTAAAATTTCAGTTTCTTGATTTTTTTTGTGCAGAATGTGTTCTCCAACGTCTTGGCTTTCCGAATTTTACTACTGTATTAATGTAGGATTCACAATCACATACCCCCCAGCCCCCTATGGTTCTTTCTTAAAATATAAAGGTTACAAATAGTGAGGTGTGGAAACCCCCACCCCTCCCTATCTCTCGCTTGATGTCACATATCATCGCTAGGTGGGAGATATTTCCTAGAGAAAGAAAGACGAACTTAGGGCATATAGTTTAGCATAGAATGTCGATGAGAATAAATGCCAACAGCGCATGCAGTCTCCATTAACTTTACTTCAGGGCTTGACTTCAGAAAAGGCATTGCATTCTGCAGTTACTCCTGTGATTCTCATATTCACTGTGTTTTCTACGGGAGCCGAGAAGTACGGTGGTTTGGGAGAATCGATTCGATGGAATTCGATTCTCCCAAACCACCGTACTTCTCGGCTTTTGGTGGACAGGAAAACCTGAAATTGTGTGGCGCTATAAAAGAACTCTCATCGAATCTCCCAAACCACCACTAATAGCTCACTCCTCGCAGGCTGGCGCTATATAGAATAGATACTTAAATCAGTGTGGCCACTTCGATATTTCCCAATAGTGAATATTTTCAATAGATTACTCCAAGTGGTCACACTGATTTGAGTATCTATTTAGCGCCAACCTGCGTGAAACAGGCTATTTGTCGTGGTTTAGGAAAATCGGTGGGAGTTCTTGTGTAGCGCCACAATATGTTAGGTTTTCCTGTTTACGAATTTTCAAAATTTGGTGAATGGGAGAATCGAATCGCGATTCTCCCATTCACCGATTGGATAATTTGGTGAATGGGAGAATCGGGTCGCGATTCTCCCATTCACCGATTGGAGGATTTGGTGAATGGGAGAATCGAATTCGATCGAATCGATTCTCCCAAACCACCGTACATCTCGGCTTCCGTAGTTTGCGGAGTTCATGGCTAAAAGAGCACAGGAGGCAAATATTCCTACGTTTGATTGCCACGCTACTCAGTAGTCATGCAACAGCACACGTCACCAAACAAGAGGTCCTGTGTTACCATACAGCCATTTTCGACCTCATGTGACCTGTGTCAAGAAGATCTCATGTTAACTGCTTGTAAGAAATTCCGAGAGGCGACCCTTGACCAGAAAGTGAAGTGGGTGCAGAAATGGGGTCTCTACTTCGGGTGCCTGAAACCAGGTCATCGATCCAGATCATGCCAGAGCCAATTGCAGTGCGGCAAATGTGGAAAAGACATTCTACAGAGTTCCATAGAGATGGTCCACCCAGTACGACAACAGGAGAGAGACGGCCCAATGAGGTTGTATCAGCCTGCAGATGTGATGAGGGTTTGTGCACCATGGCCATAATCCCAGTGGTTGTCAAGTCATTGAAGAGCGGCCAAGCCCTGCAGACCTATGCATTCTTAGATCCAGGGTCAAGTATAACCTTTTGCACAGAACAACTGAGGCTGCAACTTGGTGTTGGAAGACGGAGAGCCAAGATACCAATCGACACAATGGCACCACCATACACATTTGAGACCAGCATCTTAAACAACCTGGCCATCAGTAACTTGGATGCAGGCAGAGAGATCGAGCTGCCTTGTGTTTACACCACGAGACGCCTTCCTGTTGAGAAAGAGCATATACCTACTCAGAAAGATGTCAATGCCTGGGACCATCCGAGAGGCAAAGTCCCACTGAGACAGATCGATGCCGACATTGGGTTCATGATAGGGAATGTTGTTGCCGATGCGTATATACTCCTCTTGGAGTAGCTGCTGGCCCACCTGGTTCCCCATGCTCTGCGTTCCTTCCTGGGCTGGACTCCTTGGAGTATCGTAAGACCTGGTTCGTCTTCAAAAACTCACACAATCAACAGAGTTGAGGTGAAAGCAGTTGAATATTACTCTTCATTGACACAGTTCGTCCAGCAAGCCATGAAGACGGACTTTTCTGAAAACCAAGGAACGGAGAGCATGCTGAACCTGGGCCCTTACAAGCCCAATCCCGAGTTGCTAGGCGCAACTCGGGGAAGACGCATTACATGACTCCTCGGTTTTTATTACCTTGCGGTTTTGCCTCCAGGCTGTCCAGCTGTGTTTACGACTCGTTACTATGGCCACTACACATACACAAACCCGCCGCTTCAGTATCACGAATCAACTGATAATATATATACATTCATTTGCACAGCTGGAAGTCAGCCTGGGCAGGGAAGTTTGTGTAATTAGAGAATTAGTTTGTGGTTAGATCTAGCTTGGCCATCTGTAAGGGGACTTAGATTTCATGAGTCTTGGATTGTCTGTGGCGGACAAGAAGTTTATAGAAATCGTGGACAACGGCATCAAATTTGAAGGAGGACATTATGTCACCCCCCTGCTCTGGGTAGATCCAACATCTCTCTTACCTAACAACAAAGGACAGGCGAAGACAAGATTTGAGATGCTGGAAAGACGGTTTCAGCGTGACCCGCGGCTGGAAGTTAAGTATGTGGAGTTCATGAAGCAGATGTCCGATCGTGGCTATATGGAAATGGTGAACGGGACTGCTCCAAAGTCAAGGAAGTGGTACCTTCCACATCACCCAATTGTAAGTGACAAGAAACCATGCAAGGTGAGGGTTGTCTTTGGCTGTACGTGGTGCCAAGCAAGCCGGTGTCTCCCTCAACGATTTCCTCCTACAGGGGCCAGATTACACCAATAGCCTGGTCGGGTCCTCCTCAGGTTCAAAGAAGAGAAGCTTGCAGTCATGGCAGATATCGAACGGATGTTCCTTCAAGTGGGAGTACCTTCTGAAGATCCAGATGCCCTCTAGTTCCTCTGGAGGGGTAACCAAAATGAAGACTTGAAGATCTGCAAAATGTCTGTCACCCCTTCGGTGCCAAATCATCATCAGCCGTCGCCAACAAGGCCCTCCAGAAGACAGGAGAAGACTATGGACATGAATACAGCTCCGATGTACAAAGGGCCATATGTGAGTCATTCGATGTCGATGACTGTTTGATGACAGTTCCTGACCGTTCCCGAGTCATTGAGCTGATTTGTGTGCTCAAGGTTGATTCATGCCCACCAAGTGGATGTCAAATGACGAAGAAGTACTGACGTCCATTCCCAAACGACGACAGGGCTCCAGAGTCGAAGTCACTTGATCTCAACCAACAAGGCATTCCAGTCAGCCATGTCCTTGGTGTGGAGTGGTCACCACAGACTGACACTCTGAAGTTTGAAGTGACACCAGTGAACAGACATCCCACAAGACGAGGTTTGCTGTCCGTTGTCAGCTCACTGTTCGACCCGCTTGGATTTGTCGCACCCTTTGTGCTGCCTGCATAGATGCTACTGCAAGATTTTTGCCGTAAAGGTTTGGGATGGGACGAGCCCATCGGTGAAGCCTCTCTGGAGAGGTGACAACGTTGGCTGATTGAGTTGGTACGCTTGAAGGAATGGAACATCTCTAGATGTATGAAGTCCAATTTTCATGCTGACGTTATCGAAAAGCAGCTGCATGTATTCTCCGATGCGAGTGACAAAGGCTACGGAATGTGTGCCTACCTTCGCCAAGAAGACGAGGAGGGGAATCCCCCGATCTCCCTTGTGTTTGCCAGAAGTAGGGTTGCCCCGCTGAAGTACAAGTCGACCCCTCGCCTTGAGTTGACTGCTGCTGTGATGGCTGCTTGTCCGCCCGATATGATCCTGACCGAGTTGCATCTAATTGAAGCATTCTATTGGACGGACAGCCAGACAGTTCTGAGATACATCGTAAATAAAACCAGAACATTTAAGACATTCGTGTCCAACAGAGTCTCGGTGATCCTGGACCTTACAGATGTGAGTCAGTGGCGTTATGTCAGTACTAAGGACAACCCAGCTGATGAAGTATCTCGAGGCCAACACATTCATGAATACCTACAGAACAAGAGATGGATAAAGGGACCAGATTTCCTAGAAGAATTGGTGTGCTCCACATGATCACTTAGCGCTGGTTGAGGGTGACCCATAGTCGAAGAACGTTTGCAGTGTGGTCATCGAAACCTGATTAAGAGTTTCCTGGACAATCTGACGACTAGAAATCCCAGTTTTTCAAAGCTCACAAGTGTCGTCGCCACCGTCATGAAGTTTATAGAGAAGTTACGTAGTCGGTGCAGGCCCGAGTCTACCGATAGTCATCTGACTGTGGACGAATTGGAGGCTGCTGAGATGCTCATTCTCTCCCATGAGCAAAAGAGGCACTTCAAAACAGAGTCCATTGCAAACTCTCGATCCTTTGGTGCGAGATGGTCTGATTGTCGTTGGAGGGAGATCGAGAAGGGCCGATTTACCAGGAGAATTGAAACACCAGGTAGTTGTAACTAAAAGGTTCACCGGTGACTCTCGTCTGCTCATACTGGATACCCACAAGTCATTGGGCCACCTGGGCAAGTCTGCGATCCTTGTCGAGTTACGGAAGAAGTTCTGGGTAATGGGAGCTGAGGCTGTCATCCGAAGCATAATTCGCAAATGCACGATCTGCAGAAAGTACCAGGTCAAGAGAGGGGAACAAGAGATGGAATCTCTACCAACTGAGAGAGTGACTAGTGACAGGCCTCCATTTGACCGCACTGGCATGGACATGTTTGGAGACTTCAAAATCAAGAGAGGAAGAAGTATGGTGAAGAGGTATTGTCTGTGGTCACCTGCCTGGCTACAAGGCCCATTCCTATGGAGATCCAGCATTCGGCCGATGTTGACGGCTGATTGAATGCCTTGCGGCGGTTCCTGTGCAGAAGAGGGTATGTGAGTAGCATCCGAAGTGACAATGGTTCCAATTTCGTCGGTGCCGAGAGTACCCTGAGAGAGGCGTTACAGGCATGGAATGACAGCGACATCCCGGCTTAGTTGGCTCCACGAGGCACCACCTGGGAGGTCAACCCACCTGCTGCTTCTCATTTTGGCGGCATTTGGGGAGCCATGATAAGGAAAGTCGTAAGGAAAGTTATGAATGGGGTCCTGAAGGAACAGACCATGAGAATGGATGATGAAGGACTCGCCACTCTGATGTGCGAGGTTGAAAATATTATCAATGAGAGACCCCTAACGACGGTTTCCAGCTATGCTAGAGACATCGAGCTGCTGACGCCGAACATGATACTGACCATGAGAACCACGAAGATGCTGCCACCAGGCGTGTTCGACCGGAAGGATGTTTATGTCCGGGGGCGCTGGCGTCAAGTTCAATACCTCTCATACTTGTTCTGGTACATATGGCATCGGGAATATCTCCCACTGTTGCAGAGAAGGCAGAAGTGGTTCACACCGAAGCGGAACATCCAGGATGGAGATGGCGTTGTAATCGTTGATGAGTCCCTACCTAGAAACGTCTGGCTACTTGGACGTGTACTGGAGACAAAGCGGACGACCGAGCTTTATGAGATCCTGTTCCGTCAAGACCCAACACTCGACGCTGAAGATCGAGGCCCATTCATAAACTGTGTCTGTTGTCAGAGTGTGAAGGGCCTTAGGCGCTATCATAGATTCCCCGGGGGCTGTTCTCTCTCTAGCCTTGGGAACCATAGTCCTATTGCTCTAGTTGTAATTGTTGTTCCAATGGGGATATTCTCCAGCCGATTGCGCATGCGCTGAGCCGACATAATGGTAGTCCGTGAATCCACACTGAATCCACACTGGCGATATTCCTTTGTTGCGATGCGCATGGTAGTCCGTGACGTCACGAACCACCACTAGCAAATTTGGCCAAAGGATATCCCCATTAAGGGGTCGTAATGTTACGGTGAACATAGGTTGTAGCAATGTAGTATAAATATACTACATGCAGGGGCGGCGGCGGAGCCCCGCTGAAGGGATATCTAAAGGGGATTCGGGTAAATCCCATATCAGGGTCAGAGGCAGCTGTTCGAATAAAAAGTGGTAGTTGGCGCAGTAGTCTGAGTGAGCGCTTGCAACGCAAAATCACGGGTTCAATGCAACCTTGTGCCTAGCTCGTCAAAAACTGTTCTTTAGTTCTTGTATATTCGCACAATCACCATCTTGGTTCAATGGATAGTATATGTTTCGGCACTGATGAGTGCCATACTTTTCAGGCTTCGGCACTTGCAAAGATGACGGCGCCCATATCACAGCGTTTGGAAGGGCTGTGTTTGCATTTCGTTGTAGAAACCTTTCCCGATTTTCGTAGCTAGTAGCTGCGGTGTGATACAATGCCACACAACTTCGGTGAGAGTCTTTGTTTTGTTGTTTCGATTCGCTATTCAGTAGATTTTCATGATTTTAGCTACGATAAAATGTGATTCGTTATGCTTGCTGTTGTGTTGTGTTTAAGACTACCCGCCCCCGTGCAACTCGTCCCCTTTCCGTATGTATGGGTATGGGGGGGGGGGTTGTGGTTATGTGTGTGTGTGTGTGTGTGTGTTTGCCTCCTGTTTATGTGTTATTGTGCCATTTATGTGTTATTATTATTCACATTTTTATCCCTCTTAGGAAGGTTTCTATAGTATCATTATTGCGGTTTTATACATTTCCTTGTAGGCGCGCTCTTGAATTATGGAATGTTTGTTCTTGTATGCCTGTGCTATTCTCGTGCTCTGCAGGCTCTGTGAGTCATGTGATCTTAAAGTGTCATAAGTGCATGTATCTCTGGTGAAAGTACAACTGATTCTCTTGCGTAGGCCTAAATTGTTAGCATTGTGCATCTGTTGGTTTGCATTGGCCCATGCTACATCTTTCGGTGTTATGGTTGGTTTGGTATAAATGATATAATTCACCACTTTAATTTGGAGCATACTCATTGTGGCTTACAATCTATGGCATTAATTTGTGCGATTGCTATAGGTATGGTGTAGCAGTTTGAGAGTAACCTAAGTTTTTCTTCATTTCCTCTTTTGTTTGTTTTTAAGTGAATCGCATGTTATCACGGTAATGAGGCATGATAACTTTACCCGAAAACTTGTTCGTGATTAAGTTGGTGGCGTCCTTGAAGTATTAAAGCCTGAAAACTACAATGAGCAGTGAATATGGACAAGTTGCTACCACTTTTTAAGACTTTGTGGCTAGAGGCTGAATATGTCAACCTAATGAGTATTTCGAAATAGGGCCTCCATTTGCCATCTGATCAGGACCTATTACAGTACCAGCTCTGCAAGGCCATGGCTCTGTGGCGTTAACACTACAGGACGTGTTGGGTCTTCAAAATAGGGAACGGGAGAGGTCTGATCGATGTAGACCAAGGGCCGGCAAAGCCAGCAAAATTGGTGCACTCTTTGTTTTTTTTCAACGTATTTTCCGTGCTCCTAATTAAGCTATTCTATTTAGTAGGTATTTAGAAAATTGTGAGCCCGTGCCAGTAGGAGCCCAAAACAATTTATCGTTGTCTCGTCCCTAGCCAGCACGCCCCTGAACCACTGACAGCTGTTGCCGCGCTAAGTTGCTGCGAAGTGGCCTAAGGTAGCTACCAATATTGCGAAAGCAGCCAGTCGGTGCAGGAGTAATATACGTCCGCCTCTTAGACCCACTTTGCATGCAGTTTATATTACAACGAAAGTCGTGACAATACACGTGGACTCGCTCGCTGCGGTAAACTGCCCAAGAACCGTTTCAAATTCGAAAGGAATATTTTAATACATCGTCTTCCATATTCTGGCGGTAATTCGTCCTTTTTCAAGGAAATGTTCATGTTATGGGCAAAAAAAGATGTTGCGATTTACAATATTTTGTCATATAGTCTCTCGTCTTATTCAGCCTGGCACTGACTTGTGTGCACAGTAGTCATTCTGATAATACGACACGGTAATTCCCTCCCTGGCGTGAGCTAGAGAGATAAAGTCGAAGGGGTAAATAATAACATTGATGTGAACGGTAGTTTTTGCGTTTGCAACTTGCTACGTTATATATGTATGTGGAAGCGAATAGATGTACAGAAACGTTGGTTTGAATGATAACATATCCTCAACGTTTGACAAAATCTTTGTGAATGATAAATTAGTCGACCAATAGAAGCTCGCCTACCATTGAGTTTGTATGTATTATGTAATTACGGAATATGTGGAATATTCATGTGTGCATTATTTACCTGTGTTGAGCAACGACCTACAGGCCGACAGATTAGAGGGAGAACAGATCAAGGGTAGGACAAATCAGAGGACGGACATTGAGGTAATTTATCTGGTCACCAGATTAGGTTCGTAAATAACTATAATGGACTGAAAGGCCGTGACAAGGGCTAGTCCCGGTCCGAGGGCGAGCATTTTTCATTTTTGCGGGTTCGAAATTTGCCAATCAATTTCACTAGCATATTTTTTTACTGCAGAGAATAGAAGGAGCGTTTAAGATCTGGACATGGATTGACAAGTTTTTCGACAGTTGATGTCAATGATCATGACAGGGAGTTTCTAGCCAACTTAAATCTCCAGTGTCAAAAAGGTGTGGAACGGTATTTTTTGTTTTCATGTACCTACTTTGATTTAGTATACAACGTGATGTTATTAGTAAAGGCGACATCTGTGTTATGCGTTATGAGTTATGGAAAACAAATTACTATGCAGTAGCTGTGGATAAAAAGCATGTATCTAGTCAGTCAAATACTACTGTAGAACTTTGTAATGGGACCTGAAATGGAGTGGGCTAAACATAAACATTTTGTTGGGGGGGGGGTGCAAAGTAGGCCTACTTAAAACTCCCTGGCATGCGCATAGCCAGCTTTCGTTCCAGTTTGGTAGGTTCGTCCCGGTTTGGGGGAGCAGGGTATTGAGTGCTTTACGCTTTTAGACAGGCATTTTCGTCCCGGTTGTGGTAGCTATGGGAGCAAGGTAAATAAATTATGCTGATGCTAAAGTTTTAACAGTCTTATTTCTCTTCGCTGTATAATCATAATGGACATCTTGATTAATTGATTTCTGAATAATAACTAAATTCACCCCCAATAAAATTAAAATAATTAATTAATTACCCTAGTAGAGGCAAACATGTGGTCACGCTCTAGAGTCGTGGCGAAGAAGGTTTGAAGATGTTTTCTGGTACTTTCGAGAACGCTGATTCCGAATTTTTGGGTCCAACCTCTGGGAAATGTGGGGAACTCCCGCTAAAGGGGGCTTTTCACAAAATGGCCGCCAAAATACTATAAAATAGCTGGCAATTTGATGTTATAAATATACAAATGAAAAGTGTCTGAATATTGTTTCTGATGCTTTTGAAGATGCTGGATCCGATTTAGAATTAGAGGACACTTTTCTCAAATGGCTTCCAAAGTGATATAAAATGTTTGAAAATGTCTTCTAGTATTTTCAAGAATGCTGATTTAGAATCTCATTTTGTTGGGCCAACTTCGAGGAAATATAGGGAACTCCTGATAGAGGGCGCTTCTCACAAAATTGCCCGAACAATTGTATATAAAATAACACAATAAAGCCCAAAATATACATTTGAAAAAGGTTTAAAGATGATTCCTAGTTTTTTCGAAGACGCCTAATCTAAATTCAGAGTCCAACCTCCATACCAGACCTCATGGAATCTTTTAAGTTGAAGAGGGTGTGTATCTCGAAACAGCTCTTTGAATTATATATAAAATAACAGCATTTGAAAAAATGTTTAAAGATTGTTTCCTGGTATTTTCGAAGATGCTGAATCGGAATTTTGAAGCCCAATATCGGAGAAATACAGAGAACTTCCTATAGAGGGCGCTCTTCTCAAAATTGCCCGA
>JAODUJ010251295.1:0-10308 GCA_027564615.1 Psolus chitonoides
TTTAACCTCTGTTGGCCTCAGATGACCGTTGACTTCTCCCGAAAACAATAGGGATCATGTATTCATTATGGGGAAGATATACCAAGTATGAACTTGATCCAACTAGGCATGGTCGACTTAGCTTGTTTAGAATGGAAAAGTACCAAAAGTACCTAAATTCACAAAATTTCCATATTTTAACAAAAATGTGCTCAACGCCACCAATAACATAAACTTTTTTTCATTTCAATACCAGCTTTTGTACCCGACTGGCTGTTTCGCCTTGGCAGGAGTGCTAGTGCAACTATCAAAGGTAAGCATTTGTGTATTGCAGTTAGAGGCTATTTAAACAAAAACGAGCATAACTCGTATAAGCTGGTCCCATATAAAGTTGGTCTGAGGGGTTGTAGAGTCTGGGGAGCAGTCATGTTCCATCCTGAGAAGATTCCTCCAATTCAACACATTTTTGGGCTCTGAAATTTGTTGGGCCCTAAAAATTATTGAGCCCTAACATTTTGTGGGGCCCTATATTTGTTCTATATCTATCAATATCCCATAGCTTGAGGGCCGTTGGAGCGACATGATGACAAGACACAAACTTTCCACAATTAATGATCTTCAGCTGTTCTTATGAGCTGGCTGAAGTCCATCCCAGTCCAGGTTTTGATGTGGTCAATCTAGGTTTTAACCGGCCTTCTCCCTCGTACCCCATCTGTCCCTCTTTGCAATATAATGTCTTCCAGGCTGTTCTTCTGCTTAATTACATGACCAAACCACTGAAGTTTCCTTCTCACCACTGGAAGGAGGTGGTTCCTGTTCCTCTATGAAGCTCTTCATTATTTGTCATACTTGCTTGTTCGTGGTGTGCGAAGTGTAATGGATCTAGTGAACTTCGAAAGCATTTATTCGCTTTTCCATCTCAGCATTTAAAGTCTAATTTTCACACCCATACAGGAACACTGTTGTTACGAATGCTCTCCGGAGACTCATTCTTGTTTTCATCGTAATGTTGTTATCAGATGGGCTTCAGATGTTGCAACTGCGATTCTGATCTTACTCTCTTGCACTGATCTTGCATCATCCATGATTGTTGCCCCTAAATATTTAAACTGAGCCACTGTTTCAAGCTTCGACCTCCAATATGTACCGTCACTTCTTCGATAGATCCCATCTTCATGACCTTACTCTTCTCAGCACTGTATTTCAACGCCAAGTTGCTTTGCACTTTCTTCTAGTCTTCTTGCAATGGTGGTAAGTTCCCCCGGTTGTCTTGCTATAAGGTCGATGTCATCTGCAAATCTTAGGTTGGTAATAGTTCTTCCTGCAACACTCACTGTTCCCTCATACCCATCAAGAGCTTCCATCATGATATATTTTGGGAATTATTTGAACAATGTTGGTGATAATAGATATCATTGCCGCACTCCAACTCGGGTGTAGAACTAATCGCTGATTTCATCTCCCATTAAGACAGCACTCTTGGACGCTCGATACAGGGCCTCGATTGCATTTACCATCCCCTTGCCAATGTTAAACTTCCTTAGTATCACACACATTCTATCTTGCCAGACCCGGTCAAAGTCTTTCTTGAAGTCGATGAAGTTATGGAAAAGGGGTTTCTGATCAGTACGGTTGTTCTCATTCAGTAGCCTGAGATTAAAGATTTGCTCTACTGTGCTGCGTTCTTTACTGAATACTGCTCGTTCCTCTGCTAGTATTCTTTCTGCTTGTTGTTGAAGTCTATTTAAAATCATTTGTAGGAGTATCTTGCTTGGGTGGCTGATCAGGCTAATGGTTCGGTAGTTGCTACAAGACTTAGGTTTTTTTCATGAAGTGAGATGATGATTGATTTTGACACCGAAGATGGCCAAACTCCTGATGTCCATACTTCATTACAAAGTCTAGTATAGGCCTCAACTGTTATATGTTCCCCATTCTTCAGCATCTCCGCACATACCTTGTCAATTCCTGGAGACTTCCCATCTTTGAGGCTTTTAATAGCTTCTTCAACCTCTGTATTAAGATTTGATGGGTCTTCTTCTTGTTCAGTATTTGCCATTACCCTCCAGATATCTAACATGTTCTGATCAGCGGTCAGCTGATAGTTGTAGAGCTCCTCACAGTATTCCTTCCATCTGCTGGATATTGACATTCTTCCCGTGAGAATGTTGCCATTGTTGTCTTCTACCACAGTTGTCCTGGTTTCTGTTCTTTTTAGTAAGGTTTTCGATTGTATGAAAAGCTGCTGTTTTGTTGTTGCAATACATATTGGTGTTGATGGTGCTGCACTGGTCTTGATGTTATTGCTCCTTGGCTTTATCGGTAATCTTCTTCATCTCTTCATTGATCTTGTTGTAGTTAGCATGGTCGACATCACTTACAAAGCGTTTCTTTTTTAGCTCTGTACGTCTATTACATGCATGTAACACCTCATCTGTCATCCACTTCTGCTTCTACTTTCGTTCTCTTCCCAACACCTCTTCTGCAGTATCAATGAAATGCTCATTGAGCTGGCTGTTGAAACTCTCTATATCTGTGTGAGCTACTAGCAGTGGAGAAAATTAACCCCATATTTTTTGCCTGGAACTCAGAAGCAATGTCAAGCATTTCTAAATCAAACTTCATTCTAGGTGATATTTCTTCCTTTAGTCTCTCCAGCTTCACTCTCATGGATATCATCACCAAGTCATGGTCATGTCCTGTCTACCCAGTGAAGGTTCTTGTTTGTGCCAAATTCATGCTTGATTATAATTGTTTGCTGACTATGATATAGTCAGTCATATTATGGGTATTCCCATCTGGAGTGTGCCAAGTAGTTTTCCGTTTAAATGTTTGAGGGTGTAGAGTGTTTGTTGGGACGAGATCGTAAAACTTTGCAAATTCCAGCAGAGTGAGACCTCTGTCATTCGTTGTCTCCAGTCCAAACTTACCAGCAGTACCATGCCATGTTGGATAGACATCTGTTCCTGCCTTTGCATTCAAATCACCCCTGACTATTAGAATGTCATTCTTGGGAGCTGCTTCAATGACTTCATGATGTTCTTGATAGAACCTGTTAATTTGCAGATCTGAGGCAGTTGTAGGAGCATACTCTTGGATAACCGTTATGTTGATTGGTTGTCCGGCTAGTCTCAATGTAATGATACGGCTTGATACTGGTCCGCATTCAAGTACTGATTTTGCTACGTCTTTGTGCACCAAGAAGCCAACACCTCTTTGATGACGTGATTGCTCCCCACTGTATCATAATGTGTGTCCACCCCCGTGATTGTCTCACCTATACCTGTCCATCTAACTTCTGATAGTCCTAGAATTGACTATCCATACCTCCTCATCTCATGTTCAATTTGTTCAATTTTGCCCAGAGCGTTGAGTGTTCCCACATTCCATGTGCCAAATGCAAGTTCTTTTTTAGCAATTTTGAGTTTGGTTATGCTGCCATTTATAGTACCTGCTTCTTTGTCTTCTCCTCCAGTAGTCCATTTTTCGACTCCACTCTGGGAAGTGAAGGACGCGGTCGTTTTGATCCTGGGCCCCGACCGATCCAGTATGATTTTTGTTATTGTTCATCATAGTCGTTGCTGTGGGTGTAACTACTACACTTGATGGCACCCAACTCCTCTCCATGTGCTGCTTGATGGTAGAAGCCAAAACCTGACTGATGGGAAGACAGTTTCTCCAGTAAGATGGAATAACTGGACGGGGAGTACCGTCCCCCGCATGTCGCTGGTAGTACTGTCTACGGCATTACAGTAGCAGCTGTTAGGGGTGGTACCGCCTGGCCAGACCCTGATAGGATACGTTCGAACATTTAACAGTGTGCATGGATAGGATACGTTTGAACGTTTTATCGTGTACACGAATGCGATTCATGTACCCGTTTAACCATGTACACGGATTGGTTACGTTTGATCGTTTAATTGTGTAGGCCTACATTAATAATAATAATAATAATAAATTCCTATTTATATAGCCCCCATATCCAGAGGAAACCCAATGCTCAATGGCGCTTGTACTCAGGGATATGCAATAGAAAAAAAGTATGTCTTAAGTCTGCTCTTAAAAATATTAATGTTGGGTGCTGACTTGATGTACAAAGGGAGTTGGTCCCAGAGAGTTGGAGCGGCATTGGTGAAAGACCGTCGAGTAGTTGCTGAGAGGAAGACCGGAGTGATCGGGTGGTGAGCCTGCGACCAATCATACTGCTCTTGTAATTTGGTGCTGATCCATGCAGGGCCTTGCAAGTGAGCAGGATGATTTTAAAGTCGATCCTCTGGGAAACAGGTAACCAGTGTAGTCGTCGGAGAATGGTTGTAATATGGTCAAACTTCTTGGAGCATGTGATGATTCTAGCTGCTGTATTCTGGGTACGTTGAAGTAATTGTAATTGATTTTCAGGCAAGCCATACAAAAGTGAATTAGCATATTCCAGTTTGGCAGACATTACGGCATGAATAACGGTTTTGCAGGACTTTTCAGTCAGATATTTCCTGATGTGTGCCATTCTACGAAGAAAAAAATGATCGAACGACAAGTGTTAGAGATATGACGCTTGAACGAATATGTATTATCAAAAGCCGATGTTCTTAGCCGAATTAATGAGTTCGACACATGATGTTCAAATATGAATGTTAATGATGGGTGCAGGTAACGCATCGTAACGAGAACGAATTAGAAGCACTTATATATTTAATGACATTATTTTTATGGCAGTTTGTTGAATACATAGTTTAGGGAAATCTACAATTGTTCAAGCAACTCACCTCCTTTTTCGGGCAGAGGGGAGAAATGAAAAGAAATAACTGCAGATTTGTTGCCATTTGGAAGGCCCATTTCCCAGAACGGTTCTATGGAAATGTGGTATATTATATACGACATTTTCATAGACTTTACTGGGAAATGGGCCTTCAAAAGGGAATTTTGAGATGAATTATAGCCTTTCTAGAAATTCGGGCAACTGGTCAAATTTTCGGGCGAAACTGGCTTGCCCCCTGGCAGACTGGAGCCGTACGCCTATGGATATGTCAGTTATCTTATGATCTTAAGTAACAATTGTCAAAATTAACCCGATATTTATGGGATATGAACGCCGTATAGCATATTTTCGTTTAACCTTCATAGCAGGTGTTAATATGTTCCATATCATGTGATACGTATGCATCTAGCCGGTGCAGGAGTACCACACGTCCGCCTGGCGGGCTAATTTTCGTTCCGCCTCCCAACCAGAAATGAATTTCAATCAGTCAATATAGGACTTCCACTCTTTCTTTTTGTACAGTTTCCGTTGTTAAATCTTACTATTCCGATTGTTTGGTAACACACATTGTATACGTTAGTTTATGCATGACACAACTTATACAAACCCATCGTGACATGTTTATGGGAAGGAACCGATTGATTATCCATTTTCACGTGATTCCATAAGCTGTAACAAATTCCGATTGGTTATTTCCAGTTTATTTAGATTAATTTGTCCTTATTTTTCTGAGCTGCTAAGGTGCTTGGTACCCTAAATTGACTGTGACGGTTTCCAGTTATACCGGTCAGCCGGTACAGCCTGTACCATACAGGGATGGGATTTCTTATACTGTTGTTTAGTTTAGTTTAGTTTTAGAAAAAGGGTCAGGAAGGACAGTATTCCTCGTTTTGGGACCATGCAACCGCAACAACCTAATTGAAATAAGAATAAAAAACACTAGAATTAAAAACACATTAAAACACCCGACCACAGCATGGAAATACTTATCAAGAGAATTCTTAAATGCATCCATTCTTGTCGACATTACAACAGTTTCGAGAAGGCTATGCCATTCTTTCATCACTCTCTGCGAAAAAAATTATATTTTCTGACATCCAGTCTACAACGTTTGCTCAGAAGCTTGAAACCATGTCCACGAATTGCTGTAACGCTAGAGAATTCGAAGGAACTATTAAGTCTTTAACCCATGGCTGACATTAAGCAGGGGGGATTTGGGCGACAATGGCCGAGAGTAGGCTTAAGCCCGTCTCTTTTGTTCGCAACAGCCCGGCGTCGTCACGCTGCGCCCAAGTACCCCTGTATCCCCATGCTCGAAATTCGTGGCATCTACTGGCAGTTTCGAGCTATGCGTGGCCAGGGGAAGAGGTAGGGTCACAGGCGACCCAGACATGGTCTAAAGGGTTATGAAAATACGCATTGATGATCAGATCAACCAAGCCCCTATTTTTTATAACTGAAATAAAAGCCATAATGTTTCGGGGATATTTGATTATTTTTATATGATCTTTGGACCATATTGCTGAACAATTTTGGCTGTTTTGAAGTTTTTATGGTGTTCGGTTTTCTAGATATGACTAGGGTCAGTTTCACCCGAGGGGTCCGTTATACCCCCAGTTTCCCTACTACTGATTTGGTACATATTCATATCACGTGGAATCGAATGCCTTGAGGTCAGTGTAAATCCTCTAGATTGCTGAGATAATAACGCCTCTTTAATTTTGATGGGTCATGCTAATATCATTTTAGATCCCGCGTTCGTTCTTCTTCGAACGTGGATGACAGTTTATGTCTGCCTAATTAGTTCATGGTATATAGGGAATAATTCTGCCATCGCTGATTAATTTTATTAAGTGCAATTGTTGTATAATACCGCACAGTCACGTGATCCTTGGTAAAAATGTACTATAAAAAGAGTAATGGATATTTTTGTATAATGTCACAGTGTGAAAGCAGATTGACTGTATAAAATGGTTGCATCATCAGCAGACCTTCATATGTATACAGTAGTGTACTATTGCATGCTGAATGAAGGGAGACATTTCAATTAATTTATTCATATTAGACATATGGTATCCGAAATCAACTCACATTTTAATAATGCGTTAAATCAATAAAAGTTATACAAAATGAAAATGTCAAATTAATGCTTTCTTCGACACATTCATATTTTCTTGTAGTGTTTCGTGTGTTGTATTTGGGATGAAGCGCATTGAGCAAATTTTGGTTGGATTCTGTGCTATATAAGATTGAGTATTATTATTATCATTATTATTATGAGGAAGTAGCCCGAGTGTGGGATCAGTTAGCTTATAAGGGTTGTGATAGGATTGTTATAGGGTAACATTTTTGCACGCTTCGCCGGCATTCATCTATGTTGTTATGATACCGCGTAGACATGAGCGTTATCAAATTGGTTTCATAAGACGTATCTACGAGGGCCATGTAGCCGACGTCTCTCACATTCACATAGATATAATGAATGATGTTTTTGCTGAGAAAGGGCGTCGGAACCCCCGCACTTTTTTAAGATGCTCCTATTGACTTTAACATTTTCACACAGTAATTGTTTTGACCAGTGAGGTCCTGACTCACCCATGACCCCCTCATTTTTGGAAGCAAATCTACGCCGATGCATAATCAACTTGCCCGGGGCCCTCACGAGCTAAATCCAGTCCGGTGTCGTTATTGACCGATCGACAAAGGACCCAGGCCGAGGAGCAGAAACCCTAGACACATGGGGCAGCGAGAGCAACTGCGCTTCTCCATTTAGTGCTAAAAAATAATAATGACAAATCTACAAGAAAGATAGCAACGGAGAGAACAAGAGCCGTGGGCTCAGATGAACAGTGAGTGATCTGTACAGAACATGTGATAATAACTCTTCAGACATATCATATCTACAAGGTATCAGCTCAATCGGAGCTTGCCTAATCCAGTAAATGGTGTTTCAATTGATTGACCTATGTTGACCTCAGATGACCTTTGACTTCACACAAAAACAACAGGGACCATGTACTAATACGATGAACACACGTACCAAGTATGAGCTCAATTGAAGTTTTCCCCATCAAAGTTAGGGTGGTTACAAGGTGCTTAGTGTTTGACTGCTGTTGACCTCAGATGATTTTGACCTCCACGAAAATCGAAAGAGATCAGCAACAATGATGAACAGACATACGGTACCAACTGTGATGTTTGCTATTTTAAGTTATGCTGCTTCCAGTAATGTAACCGGGCGGAATTAGATGCAATAGTCTGGGAAATAGCAACAACAAAGTTTTGATCCTCTTTAACTTTTCTAATAACATAATGACTTGGTTAAAATAATTCGGGCGGTAGCAATACTTGGCGAAATGTATACTTTTCCTTTTTAAACTTGTCCAATAATGTAAGTAGCCTATAAGGACTGTACCAGGGCGTGTTGGCTAGGGACGAGACAACGATAACTCGTTGTGGGCCACTGAGCCCCTAAACTTATCTAAATACCTACCAAGTCGCCACATAGTGCAGCAATTTCACTGGCTTTGGGGGTTTCGTCCCAGAACCCCACAAGGGCCCTTGGGCAGCCCCCTTGACCCCAGGCCTAGACCGGACATCGCTCCGCACGGTTATACCCCATCACACATCCCCCACACATCCTGTATCCGCCCGGGCCTCTCTCAGACCCTGCTCGTTGTCCATTTTGAAGACCACGCACGCCCTCACTTACGAGAACAATTCCAGTTATGACCAAATTCGTTCGTTGCTGTATGTATGACTTATTGCCTGATGAAACCTAGTGGCAACTTTTCATCATTAACATCGAAAAGTCTAAACCTCTGTAATTGCATGCGAGAATGTTCACTCCCTGCTTTACACTTCAGGAAAAGAAAGAATATATTTAATATCACAAACAAAACCATTTGAGTTTTACCAACCGAAGAAAAGTTTTCCAAATACAGAGAAGAAAAGAACACTTTGGCAGTTTGGGTGGATAATTTGGGGGTGGACGTGGGGACAGGCTAAATAATTAAGACATGTCATCCTGTAATGTTGGTATCTGTCCTCTGTTTAAATATCTAGGCAAATGTTATCTGCCACAAGAGGTAAAAATAGTGAATATAATGTCTAGGATTTCCTCGCCCTTAACTGATTTGTTGCTCTATAAAATATGGGTTTATTGCCTGGCCAAAGCCTAGTGGCAACTGTTCCTGATTTTTCAATCGGGATTATAAGTCAAACATATAAACTACCTATCAGTAAGGTTAACTACTTGCCTGATTATTATCGGAATTAGAAGTCTAAACTATATACAGTTTAGGCGTACGAAAATGCCAATTATTATATAATCTCGGTTAGGTTAGCCCGTGAGCTAGTGGTGATCATATAACGTAACACCTCATTAGATCCTCCTCATTCTGTCATTTGATTGGAGGATTGTTAGTCACATGCCATTCAATAAATATACTATTGCACGCTTACGTCATCAACTGTGCATTTTTTGGTACTATTCGATCCGTAGGCTACTATTGCACGCTGCCGTAAGTTTGGCTATATTTGTTCATATCCTTTTATTATCATCTAACCAAATGACAAAGAAAATGACAAATAACTACCGGTACTTAGGCCTAAGTGTTATATAAAACAAATAATGAATGTTTTTATTCGTTCAATAGTGGCCTCGTTGAATGGAACATTCACTCTTTCAACTCATGAAAATATTCGTGCTATATTGTACCGCATATCATAAACATAAATTATTTGTATACTATTCCTGATTATAATCGGAATTAGAAGGCGTATATAGACGCCTAGTCTATATACAGACTAGGCGTGAACAAATATTCCCTATTAGTATATTATCTCGGTTGGGCTAAACTGTGAGCAGATAACTTCTTTATTTCTTGCCAGGCAACGGCCGTGAGTTAGTGGCAACTATTCCTGATTATTATCGGAATTAGAAGTATAAAACTATATACGGCTTACACTCAGGCCGTATATAGGAGGAAAAATTTGCCAATTACTGTTATTATCTCGGTCAGGCTGAATTGTGAGCAGGTAAGAAGCGGGTAAAAGGACCTTAGGCTAACAATTTCTGAGAACAGAAGGCTGCGCTACACTAATTATAACTCCGCTCTATAGACACGAGAATTCCAATACTCCTATATACTGATAAGCATCTTACATATATGCAGGTGCGTGGGCTGACACGGTCAAGTCACCGGGTGTAGTAGGCAGGACTACAGTCAACAACCTGTATTGTACTGGTATACACCAAATACCGACGTCTATATACAACTAACACACTGATCCCTATTGAGACCTGAAACTATCCAGTGTATCTAAACTGTGAAGGAAGAGGAGCACGAGGCCAGCATGTGTACTCACACCACGTGTAGCTTATAGCTGTGTAACTTCCTATAGCAGCCCACTTTGGGACTATACTGGAAGTGCGGGATACTCACGAGGCCCACGGACCGAGGCGTTAGAGGTACCGTGACCTGCCTAAGAACACGACACAACTCCCGGGGGAGGACTCGAACTAGGGATCCATCGCTCCGTAGTCCTGAGCAATACCGCTCGGCCATCAC
>JAODUJ010251406.1:0-10307 GCA_027564615.1 Psolus chitonoides
ATTGGCCGTGGCGGTAATTTGTAGGCCAAATGTTCTGAATTTGGCACACAACCTCTGCTTGATTCTCTCTGCTATGGCTGGGGGTTTGCTGATGACGGCTAGTCCATCGTCACGGTACAGGCCTATGTACTCCTTTGGTATGATACAAATTATTAACTAAAGAAGAATTTAGAGATAGTTAAAGCTTAAACATATTTTTACGAAAGCTTTAGCTGCAATAAATGAGGTGATCTAATATTGCTAAGAATTTTCCCCCATTCCTTTTTAATTTCCTCCTTCGTATTTTTTTTTAATTGCATTTACATAACCTGAGACAATTCATCATCATCATCATCATCCGATTTAACGTCAATTACTTCTGGTAATACATATTCTAATTTTAGACATGTGTTCAATACTGGCCTGATCGTGGTAGTCTGCAGTATGGTACGATGACCGTAACTTGCATTGCAACTGAAAGTTTGGCCGGTTACATCAAACGATCCTTCGACGTTGTGTATGAAAATGATGCGGTAAGTTTGCTGTAGGATAAATAGGATAAATAGCATAATAGTTTCATTCCGTAACTTGCGTTGCAACTTTGAATACAAAGCAGTGCTAGACATTAAAGAAGAATTCTGAAGTCTAAACTTTTGAAAATGAAATAATAATGGTAAACGAGAGACTAACATGTGGTGAACATTTTCACCAAATATCATATCAAAATATTGTTTACTGTCCGAGATATTCCAATTCGAAAATGTATCTTTGCATGATACCACTCAGTTATTCAACTCGTGAAGGGAATAATATTTTTGAATGGAACTTTTGGGGGATGTCCATCATACATTTGTGCTTCATATTTCATCAATAAATTGTTAGGGTTTAATTCTACTTTGACGCACGCCCGACTGCCCAGGACAAGTCGGACATGTGGAATTTTTAGGCAGGTTGCCCGTCGGACAGGTAACCTTTCAGGGTAGTAACTTTGTTTATTTGATAGGACAAGTAAGTGTTTGAGCGGGATAGGTGCAACTTTGTGATAATGAGCCCGACGTACAGGTGGTTTCTAAAATAAATGGCATGCCCTGCATGACATGGGTGGTAATGGGAATAGAGGGATGACATGCTACATGGCCAGGTGCACATTAGGGGGCATCCACGGAGGCCTACACTCTAAAAACTGAAATGCTAGATATAACTATCAAAGTGCAGTCCCTCGGCCCCTTCATATCCTTGAAAGCGTTTTATTTAACACTCGAGGTGTTGTATTAAACTTTTCCAAAGGATGTGAGGATGGACTGCACTTTATATAACACTAGTTATAGGTAATATTAGTTTTTGGAGTGTATGTTATTAGTTTCAATTTTATAGTTCATCATGAAGAGTATACAATCATTTTCAAACTTCACAGAATCATGACAAACAGGGCGGGTTCAAGATTTGTTAGGGGGCTCTAATATCGATGTCAAGCCCTGTTACAAATAGAAGGCGACACCGGTTGCAGCGCTGTGTCATTAGCCAAAAGCACTACGCTATACTATCTCGCTCCTCCCAGGTGCATAAATGGGTACAACAGCACTCCAGTTGCTTGGATTGGTGATCTTCTGGGTTGTCGTCTATAGGTTGCTGTGCTGTTGGTATAGACCAAGGCCCGGCAATGCAACACTAAGCGCCGTATACACAGTCGAAGCCATCTCAGACAGAAATCGGAAGACGCGTTCACCCAAAACAGCGCCCTCCGTAGGTAAATGCTGTGTACATGTACGACGCATAGAACTAAAACACAACGCAATGTCCATACATGTCTTGTTGTCACGGTGATTATTAGCTATAGTGACATTAACCGTAGCGGTGTTCTCTCTGCAGCGAGGAGCGTTACAGTCAGATTTAGGAGCGTCTATTATTTCGTGTTATTAAATGTGAGAGCGTGCTTTCGGGTGAACTTTTCGATTGGCACCATCATTTCGCGTGCTATTGCCTCCCCAGTTAATTATGATACCTCCATGGTATAGACTCGTGAGGATCCCACCGCACCCCGAGCCTCCTCTGGCCGTGCGGGTGGCAATGGGAAAAGAGGGGTGGCAAATTGCCTAGGCGCACCTTAGGGTACATCAGTGAACTGACGGAGCCTATGTTACACTGTAACTACTTTTTGTAACAAATTTTGAACGCGTTCATCACATTAATCCTGAACACGAGGCGTGTTTGAGTGACGTGTATAACCCAAACACGCCTCGTGTTAGGTTAAATGTGACGTGTTTCATAACACATATAGTATAAACACTTGACTTTTTTCTAAACACTATGTTTTTCAGATGTTTTCGGGAATACTGTAACTGTTGACCACATCAAAAATCCACTGCAATTTGATGTTATCTTAAAACTAATGAAATACCCTGAATACGTGGTCTCTTTTATGTCCACATACATAGGCGATATGTATATAGATGAAATTCAAATTTAAGTGGGTGTAAAGGTTTAAAGTTTTTTTTTGCGTTATTTTGATTTAAAGTGTATTAGTTCCATCCAGTATACATTCTAGTTCATCATGAAAAGCATACAATCGTTTTTTCTCAACTTGACGACCAGTGGCGAATCTAGGATCCGTGTATAGAGAGGGCCCCAGGCCCCCATAAAACCTGTGTTGACGTTTTAACGCTATTTCAAAGCATTTAGTGCATTCTGTATTCTGTATTTTCTGTTTTATTATATTTTTCTACATTTTTGGAAAAAATTACTGTGAATTATGTCAGGAATGATGGATTTATTTTTTTAGATGTCAATAATTCCGGTAATAATTCCGGATTTCCAGAGTAATTTCGATTTTACTACACATTTTAACTTCGTGTTGTTTGTTACAGGTCCATTCAGTCACTCACTTCCAGCTAGAGAATTGGTCTCCTGCGACCAGCATGGATTCTATCGTGAATCTTATCAAAGCTGTAGAAATACATCAACACGATTGTGGCATCGACACACCAATCGTTGTTCACTGCATGTAAGGAAACATAATACTAATCTTCCATGGTTAACACACACAAAAATGGGTGTTTACACTTACTCAAAATGAGTGATTTGAAAGACAAAATTCGTTTGTTGTCTTCCAAATCACTCATTTGGAGTAAGTTTACACACCAGTTTGGTTTGTGAAGCATGATATTAACTTATTGCACAGCCTACCAATACAAATATGCCACGTTACTGTGTCTTGGAAGCGTGAATCTCACGCTTACAGGTCCGTCCTTAAAGCGTGAGGCTCCACTCTCGCCGCCTTTAGTGGGTTCAGGGACATGCACCCCCTGAAATTTGTTTTTCTCCGATATATACGTGCCGATATTTGTGTTAACATCATACCGACGGACCGTACTGTACATTACGCCGATTATACTAATACAGTGGTTATCACTGCTCAGCACCTTATACCGCGCGCAAATAACCAGTGGCGTATCCAGCAGGGGTCGATATGGGCGACCGCCCCCCCCCCCCCGGGTCGAGAAAAGAGGAAGAGAAGGGTGAAAATAAGAAGGGGAAAAAAGGAAAAGGCCAACGCGCATGATGAATGATGATGGTGCATGCTGGCAAGAGGTCGGGCAACCGATACGCATAGACGATACAGTAACTACAGATGCACGTTTTCAGTGATTACTGGAGTGTGTTGACATTTTTTAACACTGATAACCCTAACCTTAATCAAATTATGGCCTGTCAGCAGACAAAAGTAAACATTTTGACCACGACACTGCAGCAAGCAGTTGAGGCAGAATGTGTGATTTTTGGGCGAACTGTGGCATCTTTTTAAGTAAGAAAATATTTGGTCTAATTAACGTTAATACATTGCGTCGTGCATATAGCTAACAGCATATCGATCAGAAATGCCCTCATCCAACGTTCTATATTCTCAACTGTTCCTAAATTGTCAATCCTATCACTAAAAAAGTATTTATTTAGTCGTAATTATTGAAAACAATAACGGATATAAATATATTAATTTTTTGCATTACATTGAGATTGTATAGAAACATATTATGATTGTATATCACATTGCTCTGAATCCAGCTTTATACTAACAAAAATCGGACATATGATTTTTTCCCAGAAAATGTTATTCTCACTGATGACTTCTTTCCTATGTCGTTCCAGTGTTGTTGTTTTAATATAGTTCATATATAATGATAATGGCTGATGATTGATTTCAATACAGAAGATTTGACTGAAAATATTATCAAGCAACGTTGCACCATTCATCATATACCGTAGCCTACAATGTTACGTCCGTTTTCCATACTAGCATGGGCTAGACGGGCAATACTCTAAAGGCAAACCTGCTTCCATTGTATTATATTCTGAGCTTGATCACGATCTATTCCTTTAACAGTAAGATCACTACGCACAACTTCATTCCATGTCTTCCGAGGCCTGCCTCTCCCACGTTGACCAGCTACAGTAATCTCTCTCTCTCTCTTTAAGGTGCGCTGACGTCACTTTTACATTGTTTGCACTTGTAATCAATGACAGAATTAATTGCGCCGTTAATTTTTGCTACAACTGAAAGGAGCGTGTGTTGTTGAACCCACAAATTTAATACAACCCCACAAATGTAATAAAACCCACCAATGTGATAAAACTGTAAAACAAATTGTTATTTAATTTGTGGGTAAAGTTTATTACATTTGTGGGTAAAATTATTACATTTGTGGGGTTTTATTACATTTGTGGGTTCAACAGTGTGCTATTACCGTTTCTTTTTCAGCAATGGGTTTGAGCGCAGTGGAGTGTTTGTGACAGTGAAATCCGAAATGGAGCGAATCCAAAACACCGGATTAGTGAATGTCTTCAGTACAGTCAAGAAACTGAGAGATGAACACGAACATATGCTCAAAAAGAAGGTATATACTGCGTTCATATAAGAGGAGAATTAAACCCTGAAAATTATTTTTGAAATATGAAACAGAAGGATATGATGAAAATCTTCCCCAAATTTCTCCCAAAAATATTTTTCCCTTCCCACGTTGTATGTGTTCGGAATTCGGAGTAGGGCAATGCCATTTTTGCTTCAAAATGAATGTAAATGGACTTGAATATTTATAAATATGATGTCACACAACCCCTGGTAGCAGGCATTTGATGTATTTCTTTGTTTTCTATACCTATAATTGGTGTTGAGGAGTATCATACAAAGATCAAAATAATAATAATTCGATTTGAATTTATGCATACCATTTGAATATATTCGACCACAAATTGTAAAGAAAACCAAAAGTTTCAACTGGTGATATCACAATTTTTATTAAAATGGTACTGCTTGATTTTTATGAACTTTCAAATTAGAATATCTCGGAAAGTAAACAATATTCTTGGGTGATATTTGGTGAAGATATTCAGCACATGTTAGTCTCTCGTTAACATCATTATTTCATTTTTCAAAAGTTCAAATTTTATTTTTCTCTCAACCCTATAGTGAAGTGGTGTAACCTCGGACTGCAACTTAATTACACTAAGATGAGAGCTGATTAGGGCCCAAATCTGGCTTGAAATCTCAAGTCTCATGACAGAATACGATATTTGGCTGACAGTTGAAGGTGTCAATGTGATCAAGATTAAAAGAATAGTACGGAGCTAAATGAAAACTTTTTCTCAAATGAGAGGATGAAAAACTGAACCCATTCCAATCCAATCCAATTGGTCGAGTCCCATCACAATATTATGTCCGACTTTCGAGTTATTGATTTTTCAGGATTCTAGACATCTTTATTTCAATTGAGCATCTGGCAATATTTGTGACCTCATATTCGCACTTCGGCAGAAAAGCTCTTTGTAAAGTCTTTATAATATAACTTATTTTCATCACACCAAATGGAAAAGTTATGCCAAAGTTCTTATTGTTTTTGGAAATACATTGTGACTGCTGTGCTAAAAAATGATAAATTCAACAATTTCCAGGGAAAATTATTCATTCAATTATGAACAAATACATAGGCTTTTCAGAGAGAGTGAAAGTGTGACATCATGAGATTGATGCCGAACGGTGTTTGACAGCTACCAGTACCAAAAATGACATATATTTATTGAAAGTGAGATATCTCGAGAACGGTGGGAGATATTAACATGGGGTTCTCTGCTACTGATAGAGTACATCATGCATAATGCTCTACAACCTATGAACGGTTTTGTCTGGACTATTCTTTCAATTGAGAAGCTTCTGCCTATAGGGACGGACTGGAATAAAAGTTGGTACTCAGAATTTTCATCATGAGGGGCCCCAATATATCGAAAAGAGCCACCCCGCAAGAACACTTGCAATTAGAGAAATGAGCCCCCAATGTCCCCACCCCGGGGAAATTTTCTGGTTTCCCGGTGGGCCAGTCCGCCCCTGCTTCTACACAACTTTCAAAGCAGAAGTCATATATTCGAGGGCTCAAAAATTTCCAAACGCTGTAGGGACCACTTCTTTCTTCTTTTTAAATATTAACACAATTGAATAATATTACTATTATTATGACTGGTTAAAATTCGAGCAGAATATTATTAACCACTGACGCTTTTGACAGGTTTATAGTTCGCAGATATTGACTTCCCTGATTTATTGAATAGTTCCCATAATCTCAGATTAGATTGATGATTCAACCTCAGCTTACACTATAGTTATTCATCATCATCATCATCAGCCGTTCGGGTCACTGCAGGCGGATCGCCCGCTATCTTCTCACTGGCCTTCCCGGCTTCTTTTCCCTGTTCGTGGTGTCCCTTCAGTCACTTGCTTTGCCCATCTGGTTGTACTCATTATCGCCACATGGCCTGCCCATTCCCATTTCATTTGTTTCTGTTTCCTCAAAATGTCGACAACATTTGTCATTCCTCTGATATAGTCATTTCTCCATCTGTCACGTCTTGTAATATTCAGTGAAGATCTTTCCATGCTTCTTCGTGCAACCATCAACTTGTGGTTTCGTCTGTCGGTAATAGTCTCTGCTGCGTGTGGCATAGCCTGGAGATCGACACAGTTTAGTAGTTTTCTCTCGAGGCACATGGGTATAGATTTTCTTTGTAACTATAGTTATTACATTTGATTAACTTCTTTACATCGCAATTTTATTTGAACAAAAAACTACCATTCAAAAACAAATTCTCTTACCCCAAAAAACTGAAAAATAGGCATAATCGTGGTGGTTATTATTAATATCATGTGAATTCGGATAAACTCCTGCCTGGTATATACACTTCACTGTGTAGACAGTCATTTAAAACCGGTATTAAAGCCACGATCAAAGAAAGACTGGTTGTGAAATATTTCATGATCATTAGTAAGGAAAATTTATAATCCGTTTGTTGTGTTGAAATCGCAATACGAAGTTATGTACAATTTCGCGCATTTTGGTGGCCTCATACTAGACAGTGTATGGCTGTATGGGAAAAGTGTTAGCTGAACATGAGAGAATGACCGATTTTTATATATTTTTTGCAAATAATGTAACCGGTCCGCTCAACCCTTCTTTACAACGCCATCCCAGTAATAAAGGAGCTCGATGAGTTTGCATTTCAGTCAAGGAGAGGAGACTAAACTGATTTTATTTGCTAATGAGATCATTCATCATAATCAGACAATCTCAAAAGTAGGGTGTCTTCACTTTCAGGAAATATTGCTGCATGAAGAAGTTATGAATGATGCATTGTTTGAAAGTCGAAAGTTTGAGCAATTTTTTTTCGGTAAATTAGGCTGGGCCTCTGTTTAGCAGCTCTGTTCTTCATGAAACAACATTAATTTCCAAAACAAAGATAACAGATCTTGAACATTTGTTATTCTCTTTCACATCAGACCAATTGTGTATTGGTTAGTTTGGATGGCAATTAGGCACCCCACAAACTCATCGAGCTTCCTTATTTCTGCAAAGAGAAGGCCTGCTGCTGCTGGTCATTATTCCATAATCATTGAATAATTAGGGATGTTAAGTGTGACGTTTTGTTTTCACTCCAATGACGTTTTGTTTACCTGTATCAAAGAACTATATTAAGTTGCATATATTATGTTTCACATCGGGTTTATTGTTGTTTTCACTCCAGTGGGGACGTCACGCCTAACATGCCTAACATCTTACTTCAATCTGGCTTTTCATATTTTTCAGACGGACTACATCCTGTGCTACCATCTTCTGAAGACTTATCTCACTGTGGGCGGCGACTATGAAAACTGGGATTAGAAGACCATCGGAAAGCTATTTGTAGACTATGGGACTAATTCCTTTTTCTCGCTTTTTTTTAAGTATAAGTGAACGTTTGGTTTCTTACAGATGGATTACATTGTTGAATGCAAGATGTATCACAGTGCATGCGCAGTGGCGGATCCAGGGGGTGGTACATGGTCCGTTCGCCCCCCCCCCCTCTCCTCTAGAATTTTCAAGTGAATGCATTTTTGGACGCATTGTGTACACGTGGGCGACGCGTGGTTCGTCGCTCCCCCTCCCCCCAGATTGGTCCGGAAATGGTATTTTGAGTACATGCAAACATGGTTCCCCCCTTCCCGACTTCACCTCTGGATTCACCACTGCAGTGCTGGTGGCGACTGTGAAAAGTAGGAGTAAGGAGGCAAACAGAACGTCGCTCGGGAATGTTTAGTTTTTAATAGGCAGCTTTCAGGTTTGAAACTATTTTGTTATATTTGTTATAGTACTCTGAATTATTTTTTATATTAACAATTACAATGTATATTCGCGTCAGAGATTATGATTATAATTATTACATATACATTCTACTTAAACCAGTGATCATAGTTCTTACAGCTAAAATTTTCCTTCGAGAAATTTTAGATTTAGTCAGATAAATCGCTTCATCATCCTCGAAATTAACACAACACTAATTGGAACTTCTATGTTAACTGTAATTCAGGAATTATGGATAAGAGAAGAATGTTGAATCCTCGTTTTTCGGCCCAATATTGTTTATTTGAATATCACAACTTCACAAGTATGCAGTAACTAACACAATGATTTTCATGGAAACTAATCACAGAGCAGTATATGGATGACGCAATGTACATGATTTATTACCTTTGTGAAAAAAAAACCTGTAGTCTGCAAACTGGTCGTGCAGAGCAAGTCTCCTTTGCACGCAAGCAGACAACAATTCCCTCCATCCGCCACCCTACACTACTGTATTTGGTCACCCTATACGTCCGGGACAACTACATACGGTTAAAAAAGAACAATATAAATCTGTGATCAAACATCCCATCGCTCTAACAGATTTCAAAATGCAATTCAATATCAAGAGTTTGAATAGCTCAAATTCTATATCTTAGTTCAAGATATTGCTTCTTTGCCGCACTCCTCTGCAAACCGGGGACTGGTTTGCTCACATCTATCAATCTTTGCAACGCCTTATATTCATGATACGTTTGTATAACGTGTGCGGTCAAAGGATGTTGTTTATTTTGATCTCGTTGCTTTGTTTTGCATGGATTATGTTTTCGTTTTTTTACCTGATTATATCTCATTTATTACTAACCATTGATGTGATGGTAATTTTATATGCGTAGGTCACAGAAAAAAAATCCGAAATTAAATCTGATTGCTGGTTAAGACTTTCAAAACTATAGGTGTAGGCTAACTTTTATCATCTATTTTATATTATTTTTTATGCAGAGTTGTGTTTTAAGTCGATGTTTCTGCCTGTTACAAAACAAATTGAGATTTATATGAATATTTGGAGATTATATATCATTATTTTTAATATTATTTTACTCGAAATTTCAAAACTAGGTACAGCGTTTATCACATATTTCAACTTTGAGCAAAGCTTTATATTTTTTTAGTAAACCTCTTTTTGTGAAGAATGACACTGAAAAAGCAAAGCATGACATTTTTTATAAACAGATATATTTTATTACATGGTGTCTGAAACCAATATGATTTTGTGTCTTTTACAGTACTCAGAAATAACATTTATAGTTTTGAATATCTTATAAGGAAATAATTACATGTCTGTATTTGTAGATTATATACCATGGTGTTTTACATCTTAAATATTAAGCAGTTTGTAAAGGCTATATATTCCAATAAATTTTGCGCAGTGTTGTGAAGTCAATTTTGAGAGGCATATTGTTATAAATGTGTTCCGACTCTCCATGATATAACTTTCCAAAAATCAACAGGAATACCATGTTGAACAAACTGTGTCAAAGCTCCGGCTACTCAAATGTTCCTTGAATATAATATAACGTAATAGTTCCATAAATAAATTGGTTGACTGCATACACTTCACTGTTCCTTTTTAATAAATCCGCGTGGGCCTGCTCCCATCTTAATAAAGTCGATGGCAGACCAACCAAAAAA
>JAODUJ010251517.1:0-10306 GCA_027564615.1 Psolus chitonoides
ATTCCCCCCCCCCCCCTTTAGCTGACCATGCCTAACTTGGAACTGCAAGTAGTGACCGCAGATTTCGAGCATGGCGCTGCAGAGGCGCAACACGTTGGGGTGTGGCATACAATAGATTCGGGCGTGAAGCCACGTTTCAGCCATTGCCCCCTCCCCAGATCCCCCTGTGCAAAGGGTTAGGCTAGCTCAATTACTTTTATTCATTTCAGCAGTAATAACGGGAGGAGGCCATCCTCTCACAGAGACGTTTCTAGCCGGGAATCGGCCAAATGTAGAATGCATAGAGGCGGAGTTCAAACCTATAAAGTATTTGGCATGTGATACACACCCCCCTCTTCACCTGACCATGCCGAGCTCGAAACTGCAAGTAGCGACGGCAAATTTTGACCAGGGGGCTGTAGAGGCGCTGAAGCGTGACATTGCTGGGATGTGACATACAATGGGGTTATTTTCGGGTTCAGCTATTGTCCCATCATTGTGCAATTGGAGTTGTGCTCTAAAGCTCTGTTAATCAATCTTTTTTATCTGGCGACCCCTGAGGTTGCGATATTACTTGTCGCGACCCTCCACTATCTAAATGTAGCGCCACCATTGGTTAACGCGAAGCGTACGAACAAAAAAAAGCTAACGATACTACTGAGATTGCCGGAAATGACACTTTCCAAGCCTTTTTGAATATGTCCACAACTGTCATTTTTGAAATACATTCAGGGGAAAATATTCAGAGTCAAACTTTGTTCAAGCATTTACACTTTTTGTAAGTTCCATATCTCTTCAATGGGATGAATGGATCTGTTTATTTGCAATAAGTTGATCGATCCTTGGTGGAATTTGAGAAAGTGCCACCCTCATGTTAGCCTCAAGGCTCGCTGTGGAAAGCCTATTGCCGGCCTTAGTTTCAGTTACTACAACAACGCTGAAACCACTCTCGCACATCCAAGTGGTGCAAAACGGCAACAAAAACTTCACAGCCTCGTCAGACAATGATGGGTACTCTGCCCTGATGGTCAACCAAAATCCTGCCGAAGTGTGTTCGAAATATAGCCTTGAACGAACCATCACACTTTACTTCCATCAAAGAGGCCATCTCATCAATAGGGATATCAATGGATCATCGAGCTTCACATTGAACGGATCGCGAATCCATTCATTTTTCTTTCAGAGATCATTCTCGAAGTAGTCGTTCAGTTGGTCACCGAGTTTCTGGAGGTGCTCACTGATAATGATCTTTGGTGCTCCACTTTCTAATGCAAGGATCACCTTGGAGAGGGGTCGGATACATCTCAAAATTTCCACGATCAACAGTGTTCTGCCACAATCCTACTTTTAACTTGAACCTCTCCACTTTGTCACACGAGTGGAATACGGAACTATTCTTCCCCTGCATTGATGTGTTCAACTCATTCAACTTGTTGGAAATGTCACTCACGTATACGGTATTCGCTGGTTGCGTGTTGGTGCGGACACCCGTTGAAGTGTTCAGCACACAATATTCTATTGGAACAATACAGAGTAGCAACGGCTTTTCAGAGGGCGGCAGGTTCTTTGTAAACGCTGTTATCATTTGCTAACATAGGAATTGTCTTCCATATTTTGTGCCCATGATTTTTTTGCGACCCTTAATTTATTTTGGCGACCCCCTGAAAAATGTTGGCGACCCTAAAAAGGGACGCGACCCCCACTTTGAATACCAGAGACCTACTGCATGTCCTTATCACATTCAATTATTGATGTAAACAAATCATCCCAATACAGGGTATTTTCACCAAATGTTTGTTTCTCCTTTCAGCATAAGTGTTGCATCACAACTGAATCGTTGGAGGGATTCATAGATATCTCCCAATGAGATTGATTTTGCCGACTCTATGCATCGCCAGAATAATCTAGTTACCAATTTGGCCATGATCGCCAAAGCCCTCGACCCGGCCTGATATAACTTCTGTGCAGAATCATACTGTACTTGTTTCTTAGCAATTTTAAATTGGAATTATTGCTCATTGTTTATTACTGACTACAGCTTATCGCTTCACTAGTGTAATTGTATATACATAGAACTTTTATACACTATATCACACGGAGTTTGTTGTGGATTTGACTGTATTTTTATATTAGTCTTTAGACACTATATAACCAATTTTTTATGTTGATGTGGCGTCAAATTTTACCACTGACTCACTCAGTCTCAGTAATTGATTAGGCTTTAAAGGATTGAAGAAAGTTACTGATATCACACAAATGATAGTAGATGGATGCAACATCACAAGATACTATGTTGAAGCGATTCTCTCCGAATATTACAAATTCGTTCACATTCTAGCATGTACTCAAATATGACTGCCAATGGCTATAATAGCGACACCTGATTTATCGCCAACATGTGCTGTATGAGCCTTACAAACAATTATTCTAACTAAGCGTACATGTCATGTTCTTCAACTAGTTTAAGAGCTTTGTCTGCTTTTGTTGCAACGTTGAAAAGGAATGGTAGAACACAAATTTCCCATGTCATTCAGTTATGCTTTTTTGCGTTTTTGAAGACTAACACTCACTCCGTAGCGTTTTGTAGTTGTAGTTAAAAGAGGGATTAGTGGAACCTTCGTTTGGCATAGTATGTTTAAACGAAGCAATAAGTGTGGCAACTTTTATACCATCCGTCTTATCTCCAGAGAGTTAGTGACAGCTCCTTATTATGATGTGGATGATACATCAGCTTCAAATGATTTACAATAATCTGTGATAAGACCTAACGAAAGACGCGAAGAGTAGAGATTGGTGCTCAAAAGCAGTGAAGAGAGGGACAATAAATGATTTCTCGGGAAGAGGAAGCCATCTTCTAAAGTTGGCCATTATATCTACATTTTCTTTCCAGGTACGATGGTCTGGGCGTCATATCCGAGACAGATGCTGTTAACCTTCAGCATGTCATCGCACCACAATGCCTCAAATAGTAGGTTCCCACCAGGTACAGTAAAAGGTCGAAAGAATGGGCTCCTATCCAGGATCCTGCTCAGGGTTCCGCAGAATAGGACATATAGTTTGAGTTCTATAAGTGAGATCTATAAGTACAAATACAGGAATATTTCATATATGTATTTGAACAATAGTAACAATAAATATTTTAGTAGAATGGAAGAAAAATGTAAACATAAAATAAACGAAGCGGTTGAGTGTAATCCATAGAAGCTAGCAATTAATATAGAAAAGAGCAGAACAATTGACAGGCCTAAAAATGCCTCATATAAGATGGGAATTGAATATTAGCTCATGCCAGTATACTGGTGTTTTTTTAAGACGGCGGTGGACAGCGGCCATCTTGGATTTAGAGGTCGAGCTGATCTCAAAACTCCAATGACCACCTCCTAGAGTATGTGCAAGGGTCTGATTGAAGAATTCGTCAAGTCCAGAGGTAGAGGGGTGAAATGTAGAAGCCACAGTGCGCCATATATGCAAGTTCTCCATTATTCGTTGGTTAATCCCATCAACAAAATCGTGATTCTGGTTAAGAATTAGGACATCTGTACATCCCATCCTGCAAAAAGAGACAAATTGATACTTAAATTCGAAGATTGAATTATTATAGAATACAGATTCCAAAGTGTTGGTATCTGGCTAATGAAAATCTGTGAAGTGATTGTTGAATCTGGCATGCAGGGGACTGGAGGGTGATTCCATGCCAAATCAACCAAGAATTTCCCTTGACCTCTTGGATTTTCTCTTCATTTTAAGGACTGATCAATTTCCACGAGAAACGGCCAAAACCCATTTTTTCAGCGCGCTAGGACCCTTGATTAGTGAGAAACACGCTAATTAGCGATACGTCGCGAATTGAAACGACTATATATCAGAAAGTAAAGCACCCACTGCGCTGGTTCTGGTGTCATTTTGAGGTGTTTCAAAGTCCCATAAATAAGTATAAAAACCCGATCTCCTAATATTCACCCTCACAAATTTCTCACACATAAACGTCAAATCTGAATAAGAAAAAAAAGTGTTACTTTTCCTATAATTGTTGTCAGTACTTAATGAGATGAACAAGCTTCTCTGTACACTCAGCACATGCTTTTCAGTTAAACGAAACCATGAAATATTATCAATAGCTATGGAGTAATTTCCACCTATAAACTTTACCTCCAATTTATTCATGAACGGGGAAGACCCGAAAAACTGGGACCCTCGATATTTTCATCAGAACATGATCAAAATTTAAATTCAGGACAGGATATCAAAGAAAGCACAATTTATTAACACATATTCATGAACGAGGGTACGGTAACGCGTTGGAGACGTGATGCACGAGCATTTCAAATTTTTCATGATTTACCTGATTTCCAGGTGATGATTCTTGAAGTATAATGTCGCTGCTATAGTGGAGACCTCCCCTGCAAATCAGTTACAATGGGGTCACTAGGTTGTATACAGTAGCCTAGATATGCTATTCTGTTTGTCTGAGATATCTCCCATCGGTATCCACAAGTGTGATACTCTCCTAGGTTTGAAGTTGATTATCAATCCATCTTTGGATGAATCCTGTTCACAGGCGCATCCCCATTTTCAGTTGGGTGGACTGGATGGAGCAGGCTCAGTTGTCGCGCTCAATTACACACCAGGCAGGACTGAAACCCACAACCGTTTAATCGAGAGGAAAAACACTGCCACTACGATACTGCATCTCCTTTCTTTTTTCCAGTAGTGGTTCACTGAATTGCTTTCCTACTCTTCAATCGTTTGATGCAAATCACCAAGCAATAATGACAAAATGTTCCATTTTTTAGGTCTTTGGTATGACTTTGCCTTGAGTTGAACCCCTGACCTACTGGTTGCAAGTCGAATGCTCTAACCACCTGACCACGAAGTTGGCTGTTATGTGGCATTGCGACACATGATACTCACCCATGCCAAATTGATGGAAATTCTTGCCGGAATTAAACTTGACAGCTACATAGGACCCCACCTGATGCAGCCTGTAAAGGATAATGAATAGTCGCTCTTAAAAGAGTGTACACAAGGATCACTCATAAGAAGAGTGGAATTTCACTCCAAGCAGAGTGAACATTAACCCCATGTAGAGTGATATTTGACTATTGGGAGTGAAAATTCACTCCACTATGAGTTGAGAGTGATCTTTAACTCAGTGAATTCATGGTAAAATTGCTTTAATATATTTTACTTTCAGAACAACCATGGAAAAATAGTGGATGAAATTAGTGGACACTCGCAAAGTGATAGTTTTCGAGTGCAAATTAAGGACTCACTGTTTAGGCCGAATGGCGCCTGCACTCCTCATGATGACGGTTCTGTCATGTACCCTAGCTGTTAATACGTTTCTAACTTTGAGTGGCCTAGAAGCCCTTTTGATCAAAATATACATATTGGCCGTATTGCGTCGCTGTTTGGAGAGCATGTCAAACTTGTTGTCTACACTTTCTTGAGTGACTCATGTGGGCACTAAGATAAGGCATTATGGATGGGTCATGCTCGAAGCCTTTCGACACTGCAGTTTCTCCAAGGATCGTGGTAGTGAGCGCGCGCGTAAGTCCTGTGCGCCCACAGGCCGGCTATAGACATTTGGAGACCCTCGTATTGATGATCATGTTCCCGTCAACCACATAGCGTCCTGACTAGGAGGAACTGTGATGGGTCCATCGGAGCTGGAAATAGAAGGACAACGACTGAAATAATAACTACAGAACTTTTTATGATTTTGACACTCTTGATGAATTTCTTTTTTTCATTAAGAAAGTAGGTATAAAAGAGGGCATTTTTTTAAAGATTTTTATTGATTTATTCACTCTGTAGAAAACTAATGAAGGAACTGTTCGTGGCGGGTCCATGTGAACTGGATGTCTTGGGCAGATTTTTCTTGAGGCCAGTTGAACACAAGGAGGGCTTTGAATTACGATACAACGGCACTTCCACCAATATGTTGCAATACTAACATACTGGAAACGAAACACTAGCTTTACAACGTTAGTCCTGTTGAGTGCTGCTATGTAATATTAACAACATAGGCCTATGCCCTACGGCCTACACTGCACAAGTGGTTTAGGCTAGGCCTAACATAAAACATTATACATATTACAATACGTACCATAAATTTCGAAGCTAGGATTAGAATCAGTAACCACAAAATTAGGAAATATGGCACGGAGACCAGACCGTAAACGTTCAGTCGGTCAGTGCCGAAATGAGACGTCATGGTTGCCTGATTTGCATTCGTATTCGAAACGCTATATTGTACTAGTTTGAGTTTAAATAACTTTATTTCAACCTGATGTATGGCCCCCTATTGTAAATACAAAAAGTAAAGCAAAACAATATATACAAATCTGTTGTCTGTATTATATTTTGAGATAAGATAACGATTTAAGTGACTTTTGAATGACATGAGACTGTTCATTTGTGACACTACTGGCAGAGAATTCCAGATTTTTGGGCCCATATATTTAATAAATCGTTGACTAGTTTTAAGGCGATAAAAACGAGAATGAAGTGCACCATTATTTCTAGAAGGATACAATGAATTGTTTGTGATAAAATAATCATTGAAATTCTGAGGAAGAATATTTAGCAAATGCTGATAAATGAAGGTAGCAACCTGGTGAGTTGCAATATCGAACACTGTCAAGGTTCTCACGCAGGAAAAAATAATTCTTAGTACTCGGTTTTGCAAAATGTGGATCTTGTTAACATACGAAGAAGAAGAGAACCCCCAGAGAAGTGTACCATGAGGTTACACACCACAATTAGGGGCAAATTACTCCGTCAAAATGTTCATCCTCTTTGAAAGTCCCTACACAAATTGGTTGGTGATTTTCATGACCTGATAACAGGGACTATGGCATTTTTTGATCAGCTGATGTTGATCGGTATAAAAGAAAGCGTATACTGTGTGAAAATTGTAAAGATTGTGGGTAACTTGAGCCATTGTATCTGTTAGATACCCGGATGTGAATATTAGTCTGCAAAATTGGCTGTAGCTAACTTTGCCCTTCTCTAGCCCAACATACCAATGGTGACGGTATGAAAGTGTGTAGGTGCTGTGTAGGTCCAAGATGTCAGCTTTCAAATGAGGGGTGCCGTATACTGAAGTTTGCGTTCGAAATGGCTCGAGCAAATAATTGTGGTATATAGCCATAAGTAATATAAGGGAGTGCATTGTAAATTGAAATTAGGGCATCCTTCGGAAGGTAGTTTTTAACTTTATGAAGAATACCAATTCCTTTAGCAACTTTATTACAAATGGCGTCGATGTGAGGTACCCAAGAGAGAGAGCATCATCTAAGAATACACCTAGGAACTGGCAAAAGGAATGAAACAATCCTGGATCGAATGCCTCGAATCATTAAGATTGAACGACTTTTGGTGATGATGAAATAATATGGAAACATATTTCTTAGCATTGAGGTGGAGTTTGTTTGAAGTAAACCAAGATATAACTTTGGGAATCTCATTGTTACTAATATTTACAATAGTATTTATTACCTCTCCTTTGAATACAATACTCGTATCTGCTGCCCTTCTGTTGTGTTACGCCTTCAACATGGAATGAGATATCATTTTCTTGAGTAAATAATAATGTCGCCGCTGCCTGGAATAATTCTTTTGGGTATGAATTTTCTTTCCCCATCAAACTGTCGTACGGTAGAACGAATGGGAGTCCAATGTGTGTTGGTAAGATTGACTATTTGCACACATTCTCCTGATTCCGGTCGAAAACCATCGTTATCTTGTAGCCCTCCCATGTTAAATCAAGATGTGTGATCCACATTTCTTCGGTTACCAGCTCCACTACATCGTCGTCAAAAATGATATATTCATTGCTTTCATATTTTTGGGAAAATCTATCAATAGCATGGCCAACACTCCATATTGATTGTGCCTACCGTTACATTGGGTGTTACCCTATCATAAACGTGATCGTGTAGAAGTAATAGCTGCTCCTTTTCGAGTCTTGTCTCACTTAAAATGAAATAAAACAGTGATTTGAGTTTCTACTTTAGTCACAATTGACAATGAAAATATGAAATTTTGTCATCGTTTTGTAATCGTTTTCAGAAAGAATCTTAGCTTCTGGTTACTTTGTCTTACACTTCCAGTTACTGAAAAGGTCTGGAATATTGGCTGGTGTCGTGGCTTCTTCACTGTACCCGTTTCTGTTTCAGTCGATGCTTCCGCCTATTGGCTGTTTATTGCTTAGTTTCGATTTGAAAGATTTCTGTCCCAGTTGTTTATATCTGTAGAACGCTTCCCACTTGCTGTGTGATAATAAACACAGATACTTGCTTTGAACATTACCAATATGAACATTTGGCAGTTGACAAACTTGCTGGGCTCCTTTAGGGCTCACTTTGATTAGGAACACCATCACCCAAGTTAACTAGACAGGCACAAACTCTCAATATTATACGGACAGAGGCCACTTGCTTGTCTTGATAACTCTTTTCCGGAAAGTTGGTGTTTACCGGGCTTCTTCTCTTTCCTAGCTCTTTGTACATGAGGGGTGCCTCACTTGTGTGTGCCAGCTATGTGTTCGGCCCTTCCCCATGCCACTTTGTTAAAAAAAGTAAAGCAGGGATAATGAGTTGTGCCCTGCATTCAATTGCAAGTTCTTTAACAGTGAGGCCAGGATCTGATCACCTTCTTCATGTAAATTGGAGAAAATAAACCCAGACTGTTTAATAAAAGCTACATCACTAACCCTACCTCTCCCGGCTTTCGAAACAAATGAGATTGCACCTAAAGGAGTACAAATAATGAAAACTATATTAGTATTTTGCCTTTGTTGTGCCCTTGATTCAAATTTGTTTGGATGTTGAATAACATTTTCAAAACAATCAAATATACCAGTTGAACGTCTTAGAAACGATTGATATACGGGTGGCAGTGACAGCTTCTTTATCAGGGAATATAATTAGGAAGGACAAGTTTAACAACATTTCTATCCATTTCCAAATTATACCTGATACAGTGTGCCTACTAAGACCTGTATGTAATGCAATTTTATTAAATGTAATGCCTGTACGTAATTCCAACATAGTTATGAATAAATGATCGATACGGTCTAAAACTTTGTTATAAGAATAACTTACATTTCTCACTTGTCTTTTACAGAAGAGGCAGATAAACTATAGAGGATGAATGTCTGTCTCCTCTGACGTCGAAGCAGTAGGATCTATCACATGTATGTGTTGTATTTAGCGTTTTAACAGTGGCGGGCAGTCGTGTCTAGGATATCTGATATAGGAGTACTAATCGGATCTTCCGTTGAGGTGCAAGTACTGGATTTCCACTTGCAGGTAGTGGTGTAGCGTCAGTATATTGAGTTATTACCTTCCGTCTCTTGATACGCCTGTCATAGCGACTGAGGATTTCCTGTTGTTCATGATCACTCAACAACGTGCCATGTGAAAATTTGGAGGATATAAAATTAGGGTCTCTATTTGGTTTACCTGTCTATTTACTTGTCAAATCGGATGTGCAGACACGACCTATTTGCATTTTGCGGTCCTCGAGTGAGTGGTGGGATTTACCGGATTGACAGCTCCTTCATGAATAAATCAAATGATTACACCAGGGCATCTGTTGTCCCATGTTACGCTATTTGCTATTACGAACGTTATTCTCGCACCCAAGAGCATCATGGTCGTTTCTATGGTTTCATTGTTGTTCTAGGGTCACATTCCGTGGAATCATTCAGTTGGTCCAACCCTGATATTCTCTTTATACATTGCCACCCTTTTTTATTCCTTGCCAGAGGCAAAAAGAATCTATGCAGTCATGCATGTGTGTGTTTATGGCTGTGATACCTGCTGGTAATCACGATAACTCAAAGAGGGTATCATGGATCGGTTTCATACTGGGTAGGTACATTACCCATAGTGAGTAGATGATCGCTATTTTATATCGGTACTGATCTCATGAATATTAACGAGTGGACGGGGCTTAGAGTGAATTTCTTCAATTGTTGATATCTCCGCAACCGTATGTCAGATTTTTATGAAACTTGGTTTGGTGGTTTTGATAGGAGGTGTAGTATATGTATGGATGATATGACATATCATCTCATTAATATTCATGAGGGATGGGGCCAAATCTAATTTTACGGAAATTAGCTCGTAATCAGGCAAACTCAAAGGGGGTACCTTGGATCAGTCTCCCATAGTGAGTAGATGAACCCTTTTTATTTTGGGGCGGGGCTGATTATGTCCGATTATGATGAAACTTGGTTCGGTGGTATTGGTAGGAGGTGTAGTATATGTATGGGTGATATGACATCTCAGCTCATTAATATTCATGAGGGGCGGGG
>JAODUJ010251628.1:0-10306 GCA_027564615.1 Psolus chitonoides
TTTCTTAACACCGCTAACTCTAACCTTATTCTTAAAACAGTAAGTACTGAACCTGGTTTAACATGCGTTATGTGTTAAACACTTTCATCAATAGGCCTAGTTACTGTATCGGCCATGCGTATCGGGTAACTTATGTGAGCCTAATATAGTATCGCCATGTCGTATCATATAGTATGGCGTCATATCGCAGAAGTATGAACATCACTTTAGTAATTCGTTAGTAATCTGGGTGATACACAGTATATTTTTCACCTTAAAACTTCCACTGTGAAGTGATATAGTTAAAATAGCACTTTAGACATACGGTAAATCTATCGTCGTACTCTTGCTATTCGATGGATTAATCTGCCTTGAACATTCTTCATTAACGCGATAAGTATTCATTATTAAAATTAGGCTGCGGTAAATTTCTTGTACGATAAATGTGAACACTTTTAAATAAAAAGAGATTGCATGTATAGTGTGAATGGCCTCTGTAGAATGGCACCACCGTGAATTTTTGTTGACAACTGGGATAGACTATACGCCCCCAACCCTGCCCCTTGTACGCATCTGCTGTATAATCAACTACTAACATTTTTACAAAACTGATTTGCTACCCAGTATCTCATGTAAAAACTGAATATTGTGTCCTTCTATCTCTGAATGCACGTTAAAGTAAGGCAGATACATTGTATCCTTCTATCCCTGACTGCAGGATAAAGTGAGGCAGATACATTGCATCCTTCTATCTCTGACTGCAGGATAAAGGGAGGCAGATACATTGTATCCTTCTATCTCTGAATACGCGATAAAGTGAGGCAGATACATTGTATCCTTCTATCACTGAATACACGACAAAGTGAGGCAGATATATTGTATCCTTCTATCTCTGAATACACGATGTAGTGAGGCAGATACATTGTATTCTTCTATCCTGAATACACGATAAAGTGAGGCAGATACATTGTATCCTTCTATCCCTGAATACACGACAAAGTGAGGCTGATACATTGTATCCTTCTATCCCTGAATACCCGACAAAGTAAGGCAGGTACATTGTATCCTTCTAGCCCCGAATACACGACAAAGTGAGGCAGATACATTGTATCCTTCTATCCCTGAATACACGACAAAGTGAGGCTGATACAATGTATCCTTCTATCCCTGAATACCCGACAAAGTGAGGCTGATACATTGTATCCTTCTATCCCTGAATACACTACAAAGTGAGACAGATACAGTGTATCCCTCTATTCCTGAATACACGACAAAGTGAGGCAGATACATTGTATCCTTCTATCTCTGAATACACGATGAAGTGAGGCAGATACATTGTATTCTTCTATCGCTGAATACCCGACAAAGTGAGGCTGATACATTGTATCCTTCTATCCCTGAATACACGACAAAGAGTGGCAGATATATTGTATCCTTCTATCCCTGAATACACAACAAAGTAAGGCAGATACATTGTATCCTTCTATCCCTGAATACACGGCAAAGTGAGGCAGATACATTGTATCCTTCTATCCCTGAATACCCGACAAAGTGAGGCAGATACATTGTATCCTTCTATCCCTGAATACACGATAACGTGAGGCAGATACATTGTATATTTCTATCCCTGAATACACGACAAAGTGAAGCAGATACATTGTAACCTTCTATCCCTGAATACACGACAAAGTGAGGCAGATACATTGTATCCTTCTATCCCTGAATACACAACAAAGTGAGGCAGATACATTGTATCCTTCTATCTCTGACTGCAGGATAAAGTGAGGCAGATACATTGTGTCCTTCTATCCCTAAATACACGATAAAGTGAGGCAGATACATTGCATTCTTCTATCCCTGAATACACGACAAAGTGAGGCAGATACATTGTATCCTTCTATCTCTGACTGAACGATAAAGTGAGGCAGATACATTGTATCCCTCTATCCCTGCAGGCAGATATATGGTATCCTTCTATCCCACCGTGGACTGCTATAGGAAGTTACACAGCTACAAGCTACAAGCTGACTGCACGATAAAGTGAGGCGAATGCAATGTATCCCTCTATACCTAAATGCACGATAAAGTGAGGCAGCTACATTGTTCGAGTTTTGATCTACAAATTTGGCGACATGGAAACACTTTTTTCCAAACATTTTTTGAATCATCACCCAACACTCCCCCAAGCTCAAAATAGGCTTAGGCCTATTCGAAAGATAAGACACAGGGCTATTATTTGACCTTGAAAATGTGGTGACCTTGACTTGACCTTGAATGTCACGCTTCAGTGACCTAATTTTTCAAAAAATCCCAAGCCTTCATATAAACCAGTAAACGCTCTATAACTTTTTTCTAACTTTCCCCCAAGTCTCCTGAGTTGATTTGCAGACTTACAGCTTAGGACGACTTAGGAAGTCGTCAGAAAAATGAGTCGCCATTTTGACACCATTTTCGAAAGGTCGTTTGAACAATAATAACTTTGAAAATCCACACCCTAGACACCCGATTTTAGGCTACAGATGAGCCCAAGAATATTCCCCACACAGAATATGTTTTGTTTGGGTATAGCGACATCACAGGGATAATCCTGAGTCAATGGGCTGCAATCAAGAGGTAGACGTATCAAGTAAATTGGAAAAAAGATATTATTCACAACCTAAATAATAGTAATTTAAGAATATTAATGAGTTCTAGGCAGTTTAGGGAACATTCTGGAACAATTTTTAGTCCTCTAAACATAAATGTTAGGTGGAATTTTAGGCTTGAAAAATAGGTCATTGTTAGGCTAAAATAGAAAAGGCCTAGCTTTTTTCTCAACTGTGTAAATCCTATTGACATTGAAAATAGCCTATTTTGCCCCAAAATCGGGCTGAAAAAAAACCTGGAAAAATAGGGATGATATACTTTGCCCTTTTCTATCTAATAAAACAGTTTCTGATGACTTCTGTGACTGGGAAAATTATAGAACTATCGCGGCAGGTAAAGGGTTAACATATGGGAATATCCTGCTGAAATGTGTCTCGACGGCTTGTTCTTGGAACTAACAACTATAGACCTACGTACGTGTGTGCATGGCTGCATCAATATCAGTCATGATAACGGGGTTGTTTGTTGGGTTGCCCACTCTGGGACAAGTCTTCCTATATCCTTAGTTTATTCTTATCAATAATATACTCTCTCCATTGAAATAGTTCTTCTTTAGTAATACGTCAGATAGTACACTTGGTGTAAACTTCATAATTCTGACTAATCTCCTAATTGTCTCGACCCGCATAGCTTCCAAATTCTTGGAATGTCAAAGATGATACCGTGATAAACTCGTTGGAGGAAAATTACTTGTAATATTAAGTTACTTGCCATAATGATGTCGGTATTATACTTCACCCTTTCCGGTACATATATTTCTTTTTATCTGCGTCCAAATTGCATTATAAACGTTATTAATGTTTGATCTGTTAATATGATCTATTGATTGTCATATATTTATATTACTGTATTTCAGCCTAGATGTTTATATTGCTAGCAGCTCGGAAATTGAAGTCAGATCCGACACTACACACGTCATTGGTAAATGTTTTTTGAAATTCCAGTTTCAATTCGAAACGAATTCTATTCAACTAAATGTTTGAAGTGCATGGTCAGAATACAAACAGTATCTCACACGAACCCGTTTCTATCTAGACACAAGTTAACCATTTCCACGAACTTTTCTGTTGATCTAAATACAATTTAACCATTTAAATCATTCATTATTTAAAACCTTTAGCAAATAGGCTGATATGTCAGTCATGCAAAACACCATCGTCAGTAGGCTATGTGTAATCTGATACCGCAATTATTTATAAGCAGTGGCGTATCTAGGGGTTATATGAGAGCCCCCCCCCCCCTCCGGGTAGAAAAGAGAAAGGCGGAAGGTTAAGAAGAAAGAAAAAGAAGAAGGACAAAGTGGAAAGGGGGATGTGTAAAAATTGCTTACGATGATAATCAATTTACATGATAATCAATTAAAAAAATTCAGCCGCTCTGCTAGCTGAACAATATGCATATTATTTTCCCTTCCTGGTAACATTTCTTGATCCACCCTGAATAAAAATGAAAATTTCAGACAGACTAATAAATAAATAAAAATTCTTGAGCATAAAAAGTGACTTCAAACGATGGAGAATATATCACCAAATTGCATCTGAGGCCACTTAGTTATTCAAAAATTTATCGTCCCCTTAAGCCCAACCCCAGGACACAGGTCAACCAAGCCTATGATATCCCCCATCGGCATTGGTCACAATACAAGTCGCGCCCGGGCCAAACAAAATCCTGCATACGCGCCTGATAAGCAAAGAAAACGGAGGGTACGTCTCAAGTATACTTGGAAAGAGCTGCATTCGAGGAAGGAGAGTAAAACCTTGTGGTTTGTTAATGAGATCATTGAACATCATCTGATATTCTAAAAAATAACTTCACCTTCAAAATATATCACTATATTGAAGAAGTTATGGCCGTTTTAGTCAACTGTTAGCTGACTGTTAGTTGCCATATATGGTCATCTCCGTACCATATATGGTATGGAGATGCCCATATATGTGAACTAACAGTGAACTGACAGTTAACTAAAACGCAGCCAGTGAATGTTGCATTGTTTGAAATTTAAAAGTATGTTGAAGTTATCAGTTAATTGGCGAAGATAAGCAGCCACATCTGTAGAAACAGTTAAAACTAAAGTCCAGCATTGCCTCTGAAGACAGCAGTTACCGGTATGGTGATACTCTTCCGTTCAATGCGCATGCGCGACATTATCCATGTTTGTAGTTTGACGATCGAGAGATTATGCGATATGATATGGAGGCTCCGTATTGCAGTTTGCTCGAAAATTATGTACAAAGCAAGCGCAACGGTACGGTATACATCCTACAACTGTGGTACACAGGACGAAGCATGGCGTACATTTATGACGTCACGAACTACACCTTCCATGACGCAATAGGAGATATTCATTTTTTTAGTACATTGCATCATGGGAATGGTAGTCCGTGACGTCATAAATTGCTATATTTCCACTGATCAGAGAATCTACTACGTCATCGTGTCCCATCATCTGTCGATCGCCGGACTACCAACATGGCGGCTAGCGCATGCGCATTGAGCTGGTGGATATCGTTAAAACAAACAGAATATGTATGTTGTATGTGCTACAGATGTCAGTTCCACAACATCATATTCACAAAAAGAAAATTCCGGTCCCAAAGTTTCCCCCCGCCCCCAAGTGTTGTAAGTCAACAGGTGCTGGCCATAAATGTGCAATGTTTTAGAGAGGTTATACCCATGCATATCGTTATTGATAGTCCTATTTTGCATCTAAATCACTAATCCCTCCAATTAGACCCCTCCCCAATATTAGAGTTACATTTGGGTTCCCCCAGAACTCTGAGTTCCCCACTCCCCCCCCCCCCATATTTTCAAGTCTGGTGCCGCCACTGCGCCCAGCAATTATTCTACATGAGGCTCCGTCCGCTAAAAAGTTCACTTTATACAGAGGCGTGTCCAGGATTTTTGCAATAGAGGGGGCGCAACTGTGACTGACTGGCCGTAGGGTCTACGGGGAAAGTGTGTCCCCCGTCCCCTCTCGAAAAAAACTCTTGGAAGGGGGATGAGATGCGAAATGGTGCTACCATGTCCATCTCTTCAAGTATGTTTATTTACTGCAATTTCTTTTAAACTCTTTCAAACACTTTTTGTGACTCATTGGCAAAAGTGGACCAAACTTAAGCAAATTTTGAAAAGAGATCATAACATGACACGCCAGGAAAACAGGAAAGCAACATATTATACCTGATGGTTGGTCTTAAACGGCAAATTCGGCACATAGCCTAACGTTACATAACAATTGAGGTTTGGAGAAACATAGAGTAGGCCACTGCGCGCGAAGCGAGCGAAAAAGTTTCGGCTGTAATATCCGATATTTTGGTTATGAATAGCACAATCGGCACAATTGACATCAGATGACATGACAAGACAAGAAGCGAGCGAAATTTGTTTGGTTGCCATGTATATTCTTCGCGCTTTTAACTTCACATTCAGCACAAGTGAAGTCACACGACACGGACAGATGGAATGAAAAGATTGCGCGCGAAGCGCACGAAAAGAAGTTTAAATTTTGGTAGTCGAATTTTTTATTTTCCTGACACATAGCCTAAATTGTAACTTTCGCGCGAGAATCCGTATTGAAAATGACGATTAAAATGACGATGTTTTTTCTGTTCATTTGTTACTTTCGTATAAGCAGGAATTTAGTTGGAAAAGTGTAGTGCGGCAGTCAGAAATTCCAACCAGCGCCATGAGGACTCCGATTTTCAAGCTATCGTCAGCTTGACCAAGATTGTGGGTGAAACCACAACCCCACTATTATTTTGGCAAATGCCCATCCTGATTAGCTACATAGGCTAAACGTCAGTCCTTTCGCCCATTTCTGCACATCTCACGGAGCGCTGCTAATCGATAACCGTACGGAAACTCGCAATAACATTAACAGAGATTAGAGAGTACGTCGAACCAAACACGTAGCCTTTTTAATAATTATCAGTCGAGACCAGCAAGTCCGAGACCGAGACCGAGACCGGAGGGTTCTAAACCGAGGCCGAGACCGACACCACAGAGTGTCGAGACGAAGATCGAGGCTCGCAAAAACTGGTCTCGAGACCGGTCTCGAGACCGAGAGCGATCTCGAGAACTACACCACTGCTTTGACTGTCTCTGCTATCCCACTAAAAATAACGACACCTTTGTTTTGCATGCGCTCACGTCTATTAGAGTCAAATTGTTACTGATCAGACATAGCTTATTTTGACTTCATGATCATAGACTTCTATACACATGTAAAATGATAAATGAAAAGAATTGCTGAGTAATCTTGATTATGAAAATTATGAAGTATTATTCAACTAAGAAATCATATATTGAAAAACAATGGAATGAATTTGCTGGTCTCGGTCCGAGACCTACATCACTGGTAATTATGCCAAGTTACAAGGAGATTGTAAGGAAAATACTGTGTCTCTTGCAGGCCAATTGATGATTAGGACAATCTTCTTATCTGCCTATAGGCCTACCCAAAATCATATTTTTTGTTATTTTTATTATTTCATATAGCCCCCAATAGAGATGGTGCGCGGCTGTTGCGTGCCCGCCTGAATCCGCCACTGTTATAGGGTAAACCAGGTATTTTTAGCACCTCAAGAGAAAAGTAAAATTTGAAGGAACTAATGACTGCGAGTAGTTGAGGTTCGATTGATATTAAAATAAATTAGTATTTTGCATAGAATAGTACAATCTCTGGATCATATATCAACCAAAGGCTGAGATATCAGCTCCCTTGAGGGGTTTTGCAGCACCCCTGTGAGGGATTTTTCAGCACCCCTTCCACGAAATGACAGTTGTCTGTGATTATGATATTTTTTAATGGTGTCATTTGTTTTTGACATCCTTTTGGAAGAGATATTTATATACTATTTTTTTAGTTCATTCAGTTTGCAGGTGATTTTTTTCTTTTCATGAAGGGAATAATCGATGTCCGGTCATGTTGACTCCCCAACGGTGTAAACATGGCGACCTATCTTACAGTGTGTTGTTTCTATGGTTGCTCACATTCATGTTGGAAAATTAATATGAAAGCCAAGAAGAAAACAATTCGAGAGATGTTTTATAGAATTTGCTTGTAAAATTTTAATAAATTCAGTTTATTTCAAGGGAATACCTTATCTACTGGCATAGTAGTAGCCATAGACGGCCTGGGTATGCTGACAACCCAAGCACCCCCACATTTTGTGAGGTTTTTTTCCAGCACCCCCTAAAAAAGGGCAATATCATAGAAAGATGAGAATAATCCACATTATATTGTTTTAACACATCTACTGGCAAAGATGAGCAATTTTCATGCTTGTATCGCACTCCCAGGCTATATGAGAGGCAATTTAGGCTTATAATTTGGAGGTGTCATCCTTATCTCCGAGCGTAAGAAGTACAAAATGCATGTGACACAAAGATAATCCTGTGAACAAAGACATTTTTCTTTTCAATGCAAAATATCAATAAATTTATGGAAGAGAAATATTGTATTCCATAAGGCTGCTTTAGATCTACTAATTTTCACATTTGGAGGATTCTGTGGCCAATAACGGAGAGGGGTGCTGAAAACCTCCGCTATGCAGAAAACCCCCTCATTCACCCTACATGTTTTATGTCAAATAAGAAAGACATTCCGATATAAAATAGAACTCTAACAACGTCTGGTTAATGATTTTATGCATGTTGAAAAATAGCAATAAAATATAGCAAAATAGTACCTAACAAGACCCGCCCGCATACTTTTTGATTCCTTGACAGAGGCAAAAAGAATCTATGGAGTCATGCATGTGTGTATATGTGTGTGTGTGTCTGTGACGCCACTTCTAACCACTGTAAGTCAATGAAGCACGGTTCGATCGTTCTCATAATTGGATGGTGAATTACCCATAGTGTGTAGATGGTCCCTATTGTTTTGGGTTGAGGTCAAATGTCTTCTGAGGTCAGCAGATGTCAAAAACTGAAAACTTTGTTATCGTGGTAACTTTATAGGGCAAACCTTAATTGGGATCATACTTGGTATGTGTGTTCATCATAGTTAATACATGGTCCTATTGTTTTGGGTTGAGGTTAAATGTCATCTGAGGTAAACAGACGTTAAAAACTGAAAACTTCGTAACCACCATAACTTATAGAGCAAACTTTATTTGACTACTCATGGTATAGTTAGTACAATTTCTCTATTGTCTTTGGTTGAGGTCAAAGGTCTTCTGAGGTCAACAGGCGTCAACAACTGAACACTTTGTACTCACCGTAACTTTATAGGGCAAACTTCGATTAGGCTCATACGTAGTATGTGTGTTCATCATAGTTACTACATAGTCGCTAATGTTTTTGGCTGAGGTCAAAAGTCAATTGAGGTCAAACACTCAAATCATTGTGATAAAGATAACGGAAGAACACCAACCCGACCTTGTGTACATTAATCTTATTATTTTTAGTGTACTTCCAATGGCATTTGAGGTCAACAGAGGTCATACAATGAATTAACTCGTAATTACATTATCTGAAGAATGCTGTCTTGAACAAAGTTTATATTGAGTACTCACATTGATTACATGAACCTTATTGCTTAATGTCATTTGAGGTCAACAGATGTACATGATACACTTACATCTTGTAATCATGTTATCTAAAGAATGCCTCCTTTACACAATCGATCTTAGATGTGGACAACTAAAGTGCTAACAGTGGTGCAAACCTAACCATCACAACACCGACACCACCAACTGGCCAACCCACCACATAGTGTTATAGAACATAATACTCATATGACACCCAAGTAAATTCTCCTCATTTGATTGGAGGATTGTTGGTCACATGACATTCAATAAAGATAGCCTACTGTTGCACGCTTACGTCATAAACCGTGCATTTGTGGTATTATTCACCGTGTATTTTTAGTACTATTCGATCCGTAGGCCTACTATTGTACGCGGCCGTAAATACGGCTCTATTTGTTCATATCCTCTACTATCCTACATCCGAATAGCAAAGAAAATGACAAATATCTACTGAGGTGTTATATAAAACAAATAAGGATTTTTTGGTTATTTGTTCAATAGTACGAATATTTTCATTCATTGAAAATTGAACGTTCCATTCAATTTGGCTTTGCTTCGTTGAATGGAACGTTCAATCTTTCAACTCATGAGAATATTCGTAGTATTGAACTCATAACCGTTCATTATTTGCATATTATCCATGTGAAGTCATCAACTATTTAACACCATTCTTCAACCCTTTAGACCATGTCTGGGTCGCATGTGACCCTACCGCTTCCCCTGGCCACGCATAGCTCGAATCTGCCAGTAGATACCTCAAATTTCGAGCATCGGGTTGCGTGACGTGACGACCCCGGGTTGTTGCGAACAAAAGGGACGGACTTAAGCCTCCTCTCGGCCATTGTCGCGCAAATTCCTCCTGCCTAATGTCAGCCGTGGGTCAAAGACTTACACAATATATGACAAGGCATCATAACGCACAGTTGCGTTCTTGTTCGATTCCTTTCTAGAGGTCAACAGATCTCAAATAGTTAAAACATTGTAACCACCGTAACTTGATAGGGCAAACTTCAATTGAGCTCATTCTTAGAATGTGCGTTTATCACAGTCAATACATGGTTTCTGTTGGTTTTGGTTAAGGTCAATGGTTATTTGAGGTCAACTGGGGGCAAACAGTGAAAACATTGTAGCCACCGTAACGTGATAGG
>JAODUJ010251739.1:0-10305 GCA_027564615.1 Psolus chitonoides
TGATACTTGGCACATAGATTGCCCATGGTGAGTAGATGATCCTTATATTGATTTTGGTGCCAATCTCAATTAACCCTCAATTTAGACCATGTCTACTTGGTATTGGTTTTCATCATAGTTAGTACATGGTCCCTATTGGTTTTGGCGGAGCTCGATTGCCATATGTGGTCAATGGATGTCAAAGATTGAAAACCTTGTGAATAGCATAACTTGATAAGGCAAACTTCAATTGAGCTCATACTTGGTGTGGGTCTTCATCATAGTTGGTACATGGTCTTCATTGTTTTTTGGTAGAGGTCAAATGTCATCTGTGGTCAATAGAGGTCGAACGCTGAAAACCTAAACACCATTGTTAGATCAGTCAAACTTCAATATGTTCATACCTGGTGTGTTTGTTTTCCATAGTTAGTGATTGTTGTTGCTTTTGGTGGAGGTCAAAGGTCATCTCAGGACAACAGAGGTCAAAGACAGAACACTTTGTAAACACCATCACTTACTTGACCAAGAAAACCTCAATTGCCCTCATGAGTAGTGGGTGTGTGTTCAATATAGTTAGTATACGGTCCCTATTGTGTTTGGTGGAAGTCAAATGTCATCTGAGGTCGACAGAGGTCAAACAAGGTACAACTCCAATTTATGATCATGGTCTCATGTTTCGAATCTAATGGTAAGGGATCACAAAGCCCTCGGCTCGGTTTTTTCAGTATTGCTTTCTGCTCATTACTAATGTCACTTCTTTCCTAGGAACTATCTTAAAATTGTGATAGACGGAAATACCATATACTATGTTTGCCACCAGTGTCTGGTCGATGGATAGCTATAGACATAAACAGAGTTGCATATAGTTATCCCTTACATCACTCACTGTTCCAATTAAAAAAAAACAGACAGTGTTGTTGAAATTGGTCACCAGATCTGTCATATTTGAAACAAATTTGTTAGCCAAAAAATATATGGCGAGGACCACAGCGCACAGTTGCGCTCTTGTTTCTATTATGAATAACGAACCGTATGAGTGAAGACCCTTTCTGGTAATTATGATTACAACCCTTATGACCAATAACCCTATGACTAGTGACTCTTTTGACCAATTACTCTTATGACCAAAGACCCTTATGAATAGCGAGCTGCGCATCTTGATGTGAAGCGGACGAGATTTTGAAACTCTATCAGGATAGGACTACAGTCTATCGCATTGATACTGGTTTACCTCCAATGACCTTTGACTTTCATCATAACCAGTAGGGATTATTAACTCATTATAACCACAATATCAACTGAATCAGAGTTTGCTTCATCAAATTAAGATATCCACAATTTGTTAGTGTCTGACCCCTGTTGACCTTAGATGAACTCTGACCTCCACGAAAAACAAAGGTATCACCGACTCATAAATATCAAATGACCACAGTATAAGCTCAATCACTGGTTTTTACACATTTTTCAATTTTTGAACTCTGTTGACCTCAGGTGACCTTTGACCACAATTAAAAACAACAGGGAATTTGTAATGACTATCAGGAACATACATACCAAGTGAAAGCTCGATGAAAGTTTGCCTTAGTTAAAGTGTTTACAGGGTTTACGGTGCTTGACTTCTGATGACCTCAGATTACCCCTGACCTCCACCAACTACAATAGGAATCATCTACTCAATATGGGTAATCTATATTAGTCTCATTGTAGTGAATTTGCTTTCAGTTAATGAAATGTTTGTTGAATGGTAATTTTTGTTGAAATAGAGCCTACGCGACCTGCACAATTTTATTACACGTTCCTTTCACAGTACCAACAGAAAGCGGCAGCTCCGTTTCATAATCCACAATCAAGACATTTCTCGCCTTACTACTATCAAGCATCTCCATCTCTCTCACAGAATCCAGGTGAGTTTCTACCATTTACCCTATGCAGTCGGTCTGACTGTATGTATGTATATGTGTGTGTGTGTGTGTGACGTTTCAACTTGAGTACGCTATAACTTAATAACGGACTGATGGATAATTGTCATATTTGGTGTACAAGTGTATCATGGTGCCCTATTGTTTTTTTGGTGCGGACCTAATTATTGTAATCAGGTTACGAGGTCAAATGGTAAAAATCTTTGATTCGAAATAACTTTGTAACCGTAAGTTGGATTGTATCCACACTTGGAAGATGTAATCACAATTCAGTGCCAAAAATTGTGAAGGTCACTTGGAGGTCATCAGGGGGTTATTTGAGATCAAAATCTTTGATTTTGTATAACTTCGTAACCGTAAATTGGATTGTATTCAAACTTGTTAGATATAATAACCCTGGGTGCCGACAATTTGGAAGGTCATTTCAAGGTCATCAGGGATCATTTGAGGTCAAAATCTTTGATTTGGAATAAGTGTGTAACCCTAAGTTGGCATGACGTCACTGGCCCTACCTAAATCATAATGGGTTTTTACACTACAAGCGACGCTATGTGACGCGACGCGACTAAAAAAGTTGAAGCAATGGTATCACTTATGTCCTTCTACAATACGCGCGACGCTACACGACGCGATAAAATTGAGTTAAAAAAGTGTCGCTTGTCGCGTGCGCCTTCTTTCGAGTGACAAGGTCGAATATAGTGTGAAGACAAAATATCACATCCCACGTTTTATATCGCGTCGCCTGTAGTGTGAAAAGTTCAATAATAGGCCTAACAATATAAACAGCTGAAAGTACACAGGGATATAATTCACTCTTTCGACCCATCTTACTTCAATTCTTGTTTAATTGGCTATTAGATGTATTACACCAAGTTACAAAGTTACACAGGCCCATGGTCATGGTATTATAAATATGCTGCACTCGGGCTATTAATATTGACTACCCTGCTACAAAGTGGAACCACCTTAAGGCAGAGGCCAAGTACCTTTAGAAAGCATTGCTCGTTTTTTTTTTGGGGGGGGGGGGGGGGGGAGGGCGCTTTTTTACCCCACAGTAATAAATCATATCATCATGTGGCAGGCTAGAATCGGAAATTATTGTGTGTCCCATCTTCCTTTATTTTAAATCAAAATCTGCTAGACATTTACAGTACTGGTCAGATCAACTCATGCTGTTTATAGCACTTTTAACAATACTGGGTCGTAAATTCTCTTTTGGGCAAATAACACTTGGTGAATGTAGCCACGGGTGTATATAGCAAAGTAATATTTAAACACATATTTTGGTTCATTGCAGCCGAATGCCGGAGGAACCTATGCCAGGTTGCGTGTGTATGTGTGTATGTTTGCGTGTACGTGTGCGAGTGTGTGTACGTATGCGCGGGTGTGCGTTTGTATGTGTGTCTGTGACGCCACCTCGAGTACGCGATGACTCAATGATAGATCAATCGATGATTGAACTTGGTCAATCACTGAAACCTCGTAACCACCATAAGTTGATGGCGAAAAGGGGTTGGGTTCGTACTTGGCATGCGTGTTCATCAACGTTAGTATATCGTGTCTATTGTTTTTATTGCAGTTCAATGGTCATTTGAGGTCAACAGAGGTCAAACACTGAACACCTTGGAACAACCATAACTTGATGGGGCAAACTTCAATTGAGCTCATACTTGTTATGTGTATTTGTCATGGTTAGTACAGGTTCCCTGATGGTTCTAAAGGAGATCAAATGTCATTTGAGCCTAACAGAGGTCAATCACTGAAAACCTTGTAACCTTGTAGACAAACTTCAATCGAGCTCATATGTTGTTTGGGTGCTCCGCACAGTTTTTTCCATGTAGCAAGGAACCATAGTGCCCATTGTGTTCTTGTTTTTGCTGCGTTGCTGACCTTTTCCTGAAGAAAAGATTTGTTTTGTGCATACATTGGTGGAGAGTCTTCAAAATTATCGGAAAATGTTAGTAGGAAAGTGACAGAAATGCTACCAACATTTTTTGTTTTAAGTGTGCTTCAAAGATGATTCATTCATGATATGGAATAGAGTTGAATCAAGAGGCGCACCAAGAAGAGGAGTTGCCAATTCTGTAAAATATGTAACCATCTTTCATTCAATAGCTGAATAGCTTCATGTAAACAAAACTATGAGGGAAAGGGGTTCCCATTTCTCCTTTAAGCAACTTCCCGGGCCCGCCGCATGATGGTGTTCATGATGACCAAAGTGGAAATTGGGGTCACAGTTCGTATACTACTAGTAAACATTGAACTAAGTTGTTGTTCACAATTGTGTACACAGTTAAAGTCAAAAGAAAGTGTAAAAACTGCGCGTGTAGGCGTTAGATTATTGTTCACAGTTCAAACCTGCCCAGGAGGTTAACTTGACCAAGGCAAAACCTTCTCGCTATTCATTGTAGTCCATCAGGTGAGCCCTGTTATCGTTTCAAAAAAAAAATTGTATTCCCAGAAAGGTCTGAACATATTCCCTGACAGATTGAATCATCCTCATTCATATTCTACTTGTTTAGAGTTTCGAAATGAGTTTCGGCCCTCCACTCGTTTGTTGTCTGCAGCGTAGTTCTATTCCAGTTTGTACCAATCACAACGATAGTCCTACAACACATTCTTTGTCACCTGACACTGGAAGGTCTGTTTGTGCTTCATTCACACTGCAATCAGGCAATACACTGACACCGCTCGTATTCATATACAGCTATTTCTGCTGTACACGCAGTGAATTTAAACAGACGGAGAGCTGGCAAAATTCACGGAAAAGATTGGGAAACATACGTCGGAAGTGCAAAGATTTGGTTATAGATATCAAAGGTGAACGTTCAAGTCAACTTGTAGACAAGGTGAAGCGATTGGATTAGCCCATAATAATAAAAGAAAAAATATAGTTTGACCTATACGTATGATGGTACGAACCTAAGCGCACAATGGTAGATACTATACGTATACAGTACGTAATTATAACCGTGACACCAAAGTTTTCCGAACTCTCTAATGACAGTCCACAGCATCGCAGAGCCCTAGCTGAGCTCTGTATGTTGTACAAGATTAGGAACAACTTGCTGAATATTCAATTTCCTTCTATTATTACCCCATCGGTTGGGCATGCTTACCGTTACCATCACATACAAGTCCTGAACTCTGAAGCCTTTAAATACCAGTTCTTTGTTAGAAGTGTTCGTCTTTGAAACACTGTTCCCCAAGAAGTATCAACCAAGCCATCTGTTTCATCTTTTCGAGTGGATGCCTCCCACTGGATTTTCCCCTTGAGATGGATCAGAGACCCATCAACAAACACATGGGTTCTTACTCAGTCAGCTTGTTAGTGTCTCTGTTGTTGGTTTTTACTTGCCCTTTCTTTTGTTATGGTTTTGTATGTTTCCAACTTTCTACTTAGTACTTCTGCACTTTCTTTGGTCTTTTTTATCTCCCTTGTCGATTTCACAACTGCTGGCTGTACTCCGTGATGGTTCCTGTAGCCATTTCTGGAGTTTTATACTGTAGACTGAAGACTGAAGACATTTGAATGGACAATTGTTGGTCACATGGCATGGATATTTTTGTTCTATTTTTAATATATTACGTTCGACCGAACGCGAACCATATGACAAATAGGAGGTTCATATAAAACAAATAACGAATGTTTTTCATTCGTTCAATGGTAGAATTATTTCGGTGGTTGAAAGATTGAACTCGATCTATTCAACTCTGCTTCGCCTCGTTGATTGGAACGTTACATTTTTCAACATTAGGATTACCTCGGGTGTGATATAAAACTTTCTGTAACCTGATTTCAATTTGAAGTTATTAACTAGAATCCAGACACTCAACACCTATAAATAGACATCAACATATTACCTACCCCCAACAGAACTAGATATTTAACTGTTCACGTTTTACGGTGCCGACTTCGGAGGCCATATTGGATTTAGTTTCTAAGCCATCTCCCATTTCTGCATGACATACTTTTCTGATTTAAATTTGAAGTGAATGAACGGATTCAGTGACCCTAAAAACCTGGGGGTAAACATCAAAATTATCATCGCAGCCCCAACATAACTGGAGATATGACTGATTACGTTATACGGGCTTGCCTTAGCGGCCATATTGTATTTGGGCTAAGGCCATGATGCAAGAGTGTCCTGATCATTGAAATTACGACTAAATCATATTTCGTCGTCTCTAAGTTCCCAAATTTGTGTGGAAAAATCTGAAAATTAGGCGTAGGACACCCCATGAAGTAGCGTTATAAGTAATTTGGCAACCATTTTGTATTTATGGCGGCCATATTGTATTCTGGTTCGCCCAAAGAGGTTAGGTTGAATCAGCTGAATCCATTGATGAAACTTTGAATGGAAATATGACCGTTTTCACCCGGCGTGGACTACCCTTCCAATATACTTCAATATTTCGGGAACAGACTGCATAGGCCTACATACCAGCTACGCGATGGAAGATGCGTTGAGCATGTGCAACGCATAACTTATATAGGTCACCTTATATCCTATGGGCTACACTCAATGCCCAAATAATTTTCTGAACTTACTTTGAAGGAACAAACGCTGTGTGTAATACTTTGAATAAGCTTCATTGCAGCTTCTGGGAATTCTGAACATTTTGTTAGAATATTTCAGGAGGGGAAGGGGGCAGCCTGCCATCGCTGTTTGTTGCGCATACTATGACGTCATAATTGGGTATTCATTCTCAACTAAGATCATCAAGCATGGTTGATTACGAGCTGGAAAGCTCTTTGTACAACTGCCAACTGATCACACTTTCTGGTGAACAACTTCACAAAGTTTCGATCTTTGAACGCTTTCCTTTAACGAAATAGTATGACATCACAAAATGGCTGATTATTATCTTGAAATATATTGCTGAGGAGTCCCTCTACCATATCCAATCATCAAACCTTTGTGGGGAAACACTTTTTTGGGAGGGCAATTTTTAAGCATTTTATGAGCCCTCACCTGATGGACTATTGTTTCAAACGCTGACACTTTAAGAATTAATTCCAGACAGGAAATGGAGACACAACATCATACATCAAAATCAGTAGGGGGTAATATTTGACAATGTGTACTAATCTTAGCATGTTATGATATTATTTATAGAATAATGACGAGATATGCGGTCCTTTATTGCATAATTAAGACCGCGATGACGTCATAATTGAAGGTTGAGTAGACCGAGGCAAAGGCGAGATCCGCTAGCCTTCTACTATGACATCAGACAGTTCTCAATTAGAAATCAACAGCCTAAATCATAAACCATTCGAAAACCATCATTTCTACTCCAAAAATATACAAAAGCAAACGTTTTCTTACATGTTTATGTGTAGCCAACAATTCTCCCATATCCCCATACACTGTCTTCAGTGATATTAACACTTTTCGATTACTTGCTGAAAGGTAAAAGTAATCTATGCAGTCATGACTGCGTGTGTATTCGTGTGTGTCTGTATGTATGTTGTGTGTGTGTCTGTCTATCTGTGTGTGTGACGAAAGCTTATAACCACTTTATCTCAGCAGTGCCACGGTGGATTGATGTCATACTTGACACATGGATTGACCATAGTGGGTGAATGATCCTTATTAATTGTAATACCAATCTCATTAATTTTCATGAGTGAGCAGTGTTAAAAACATTCTTTTTATGTGAATATCCTGGCAACCGTATGTCCGATTTCGTTTAAACTTGTTTTGGTGACATTGGTAGGAGGTGGGTGTATGTGTAGGTTAGTACTTTAGTGCATCTCATTAATATTCATGAGCGGCGGGGCCAAATGTCATTTCGCTGAAAATTGTTATAACACCTCCATCTCAGCAGTGGCACGGTCGATTGATGTCATACTTGGCACATGGATTGCCCATGGTGGGTAGATGATCCCTGTTGATGTTGGTGCCAAATTTGTTAATATTCATGAGTGGGCAGGGCGTAGAAGCAATTCTTTAAACTCGGCAACCTATGTGCGATTTTGTTCAAACTTGTAATGGTGGCACTTTGTCATCCCGCACTGGTACAAATCGAGTTAGCAACACAGTGTTTTTCTGAGCAGGTAGTTATCTATATATGGTAGCATGGAACATGTAATAAATTAATGACCACACCAAACTGAAACTGCACTGCAAAGAGGCAAGTGATCACAAATCCTCCTTGGTTTTCCAGCTTTCCAAGCTCAAATACAATGTAAACTTTTCGCCATATCAATCCCATCTCCAACGATAAACCCCAAAAAAATGGCGTGCTCCGCGTGCGAGATCTGCTATTATGATTTATTCATACGCGTTCTGACACGTTTCAAAATATATTATAGATAGCTATATCTCTAAACACATATCTATATATTTATATATATATTTATATATTCAAGTTTCATGTTCATCCATATTTTGAACTCAAATGACCTTTTCAGCACCGAATGTCGACTATATCTACCAGCTTTCATGTGAATCCCTATTTTGAGCTCAATTGACCCCCGATGACCTCAAAAATTGTCTGCACTGAATGTAGACTACACCTACCGAGTTTCAGGACATTTTATCTCAAATGACCCTTGATTATCTCCAAATGACCTTCAGAATTTTCTGCATCAAATTTGAATACATGTACCAGGTTTGATGTAAATCCATAGATTTGTTGGCACCAAATATTTACTATAGTTACCAAGTTTCAGGTCCACCCAACAATCTCTGTAATTTGAATTCAAATGACCCCTTGATGACCGTCCACCCAAAATCACTGAACACCTGACGGTAGTATTACCAGAGTATTATTATGACAAACCCTCAACACTGAACAATCAAAACTGTAGAAGAAGCATTTTGCATGTTTTCAGTTAATGGCCTCCCTCTATCGACCCCTACATGACCTTTGACCTGAAATTCTGGACACAATTTTATGTCCCAACAAACCAATGGTCTTGTGGTCCAAGTTTCATCAAAATCTGTCAAAGCGTGTGCACAATTTGAACAACTTTTGATAGATTGAGTGATAGAGTAATAGATAGATATTTCCAGCATGCTCACAATAGCTCACGGTATCAGCTAAACAAAAGCCTATGGCTTCTTGATTCTCGCCTAAAACCCGATTTTATTGTTCGACCTCAGCTGACCTTTAACCTCAATCGAAACTACTAAGGTCCATGTACAAACTATGATGAATACACATACCAAGTATGAGCTCAATTGAAGTTTGCTCTGCCAAGTTATGGTGGTTACAAGGTTTCCACTATTTGACCTCTTGACCTTTGAACTCAACCAGAAACAATATGGACCATGTACTAACTGTGACGATCACACATACCAAGTGTGAGCTAAATTGACATTTGCCCTATCAAGTTATGGTGGTTACAACGTTTTTTGGTGTTTGACCCCTGTTGACCTTTGGCCTCAACAAAAACAGGAGGGACCATGTACTAACAATGGTAAACACACGTACCAAGTATGATATCAATTAGAGCTTGACCTATCAAGCCAGAGTGTTTACAAGGTTTTTCAGTGTTTGACCTCAAATGACCTTTAACTACCACCAAAAACAATGTACTAACAATGATGAACACATATACCAAGTATGAGCTCAATCGAAGTTTTTCATATCAAGTTATAGTGTTCACAATGTTTACAATGTTAACCTGCGTTGACCTCAGATGACATGTCACCTCCACCAAAAACAATAGAGATCGTGTACTCACAATGGGTAATCCACCTACCAAGTATGGGAGGGATGACCTTGCGCTATCCACCTATGGTGTTCACAAGCAGGTCACACACATACACACACACTCATGAATGACTGCATAGTTTCCTTTTGCCCCGGGCAAGGTATCAAAAACAAGAGAACAGGATTAGAAAAGTTGATTTCTCAAAATGCTTCGTTTATTTTTCTTATTCATGATCATTTAAAAATGAAGGTAACATACTTCAGTGGCATTTATTAAAACCTTCAAACTTTTGAACATGGCTACATGCACCAATAACCCCCATGTGCATGTCTAGATTGCTAGGAACTAGGGAGCCTTATGGTCAAAAGATTCAACAACTTTAACCCTACAAGGTGTGATTCACACCCCCCTCTTTACCTTCTCGACTGCAAATTTTGAGTGCTGGGCTGCCGAGGCGCTGAGGGTATCACACCTCCGGGGCGTGGCATACAATAGGGACAGGCATAAGACGCGTTTCAGTGTTTGTCCCGCCAGTGAAATTCGAGCCGTGCTCTAATGGGTTACCTGAATGACTTTTGCTCATTTCAGCAGTAACAGAAGAAGGACATCCGCTCGCAGAGACACTCCTTCCTGGCCGAGAATCATCCGAATATAGAATGCATAGAGTTCAACCCATGGAGGTATTATAATTAACTGGAGAGGCAATAGCACGCGAAATAATGGTGCCAATTGAACTGT
>JAODUJ010251850.1:0-15745 GCA_027564615.1 Psolus chitonoides
TGTACGTGGGTTACCAACTCTGATTCTCGCCTGATCGGTGAAATAAATTATAATTTGAGCAACAGTCCTGTATAACAAATTTCATCAATGAAGATAACTTGTAGATAATGTTTTGGATAGTCAGCCGTGCTGGGAGTCTCAGGCAATCTGTAATCTGATTATTTTTGACTGAATCATGAAATATGATGGAATACGTGTTTGTTTTTTTTAAGTTTGGATAATGTTTCATTAATCAATAAAAATTCAGTGATTTAAATTTTGTTTAAGTGAAAAAATCGGAAAATCTGTAGTTTTCCGTTGAAAAAAATTTGGTTTCAGGGTACGTGCCTCCACGTCCCCCGTGGCGGCGCCTATGATTTATACCACAGGAATATGGAACGATCTTGCGACCTATCTAAAATATTTGGCGACCCAACATTGGGTCGCGACACATAGGTTGCGGAACCCTAGTGTAAACCATGTGAAATACTCACTTGACCATCATGTTCCAGTAGAGCTGTGGCATGAAGTCTTTCTTTAAGTGGAACATTGACCGTCTCTCCTTCCCCTGATCGAATGGGAATGTCTCCAGGGGCTGCAGATCGAAATCAAACTCGGCCAGAACGCAGCTGTTGTAGCCGGTGATCAAGGGACAGGAGGTGTAGCCGTCATACTACATTGGGGCAAAATGAGACAAGAAAACTAAGGGCTCTGTGTCTCCTTGCCTTTAGAAGTATAACATTATGTTAGTTCCTTCAAGAGGAGGTATGTCTCCCGAGTCTATACATGAAGCAGACAAGAGTATATATAAAACTCCCCGAGGATGGGATGTCGGTCCATCGCTGAATAACCCCTAGCCAAAGCTAGTACCCATTTTCAGCTGGGTGGACCAGAACAGGCAGAGCAAAGTGTCTTGCTCAAGGACATACCGCAGAACCACAGATGGGGCTCGCCATTAGATGGATTCTCGCAAGCACCATTACTATGTCCCCTATATTTAACATTACACTGTTAGTAAAGCCGAAGGGTGGCCAACCTTCTCAAATCTGAGGGCCACGTTGGCATTGTCAACAGGTCAATCCTTTATATCGTCCCCTTTTGACATAGTGACGAATGGGCAACATCTCGAATAGATTCATAATAACGAATCATTTTGGTATACTGACGAAGTCAATTAAAACCTAAACCTGTTTATCTCATGACAATGTAAAATATATCTTGTTCTGTATAATTGAAGAAACTAATATAACTAAGAAACATTGAGGAGACATGGAAAAAATTTGCCACTATGCCAAAACGGGATTTTACCGATTTGCCACTATGTGAAAAAGGAGACGATATGGTGGGTCACATACTGTAAGCCCTTCATTTTCCTCTCTTAAATTTGGTCTTCTCCACAGGGCATCGTGGGCAACATAAGACATTGGTGTGAGCTGCATGCAGATTGGCCACCCGTGATCTAATCTGAATTGTTACGGGCCACAGGGATTTCAGATGTCATGGGAACTTTTCTCTGGTTTCTCAATTTTGATAATGAAAACCTGTTGGCATCTGTTTGGGGTTCCCTGGAAAACTTTTAAAGTCCTTCCTGAGGCTTACCTGAGCAACCTTCTCTGGGTCATGGTTGTTCATGATTGCCTCTACGGTTTTCTTCAACATTCCTGTTTGGGCAGCTGTAATTCAAGAGAAACAGAGAATGATACACCTTTAGCAAACCAGAATCCAGTAATTAAACCAAAAATAGTGTATTTAGATGCTCAAAAAGACTTGTGTCACAAAACGGAGACCCTACTATATGTTTGTCTACAGTAGTTAGTTATGAAACTAGAGCACTAATGGTGCAGAAGATCATACCAAACATGGTATTTGCAACATTGTATAAGCTCAACTATGATGACCATCCATCCAGTATCATCCGAATTTCATAAAAATCCATCATAGCAGACCCATACAATATTTACCAACAGCAGCAGTACAGTCTCCCATCCCCATGACAGTGGGGTATTTAGCTAGCCATCCCGATTATCCATCCTCCCGACCATCCACCCCTCACTCCCTAGTAAATGACAGACAGACCCATACAATATTTACCATCAGTGGCAGCAGTCTTGCTAGTTAGGATGTTGATACAGTCTCCTAGACATGACAGTGGGGTATTTAGCTAGCCATCCCAATTATCCATTCTCCCGACCATCTACCAATCACTCCCCAGTAAATGACCAACAGACCCATACAATATTTACCAACAACAGCAGCAGTCTTGCTGGAAGGGGGTGTCAGTACAGTCTCCCAGACTCATGACAGTGGGGTATTTAGCTAGCCATCCTCATTATCCATCCTTCCAACCATCCACCCCTCCCTCCCCAGTAAAGGACCAACAGACCCATACAATATTTACCAACAACGGCAGCAGTCTTGAGAGTTAGGATGTTCGTACAGTCTCCTAGACCTATGACAGTGGGGTAATTAGCTAGCCATCCCGATTATCCATCCTCCCGACCATCCACAGTAAATGACCAACAGACCCATACAATATTTACCAACAACAGCAGCAGTCTTGCTGGTTGGGATGTCAGTACAGTCTCCTAGACCTACGACAGTGGGGTATTCAGCTAGCCCTCCCAATTATCTAGCCCTCCCAATTATCCATCCTCCCGACCATCCACCCCTCACTCCCCAGTAAATGACCGACGTGGATACAATATTTACCAATAGCGGCAGCAGTCTTGCTGGTTAGGATGTCAGTACAGTCGCCAATGCCCATGACATTGGGATATTCAGCTAGCCATCCTGATTATCCATCCCTCACTCCCCAGTAAATGACCAACATACCCATACAGTATTTACCAACAACTGCAGTTGTGCTAGTTAGGATGCTGGTACAGTCTCCTAGATCTGTGACAGTGGGGTATTTAGCTAGCCCTCCCGATTATCCATCCTCTCGACTATCCACCCCTCCCTCCCCAGTAAATGACCGACAGACCCATACAATATATACCAACAGCAGCAGCAGTCTTGCTAGTTTGGGATGCCAGTACAGTGTCCCAGACTTGTGACAGTGGGATATCCAGCCAGCTATCCCAATTATCCATCCTCCTGACCATCCACCCCTCACTCCCCAGTAAATGACCGAAAGACCCATACAATATTTACCAACAGCAGCGGCAGTCTTGCTGGTTGGGATGTCAGTGCAGTCACCGATGCCCATGACATTGGGGTATTTGGTGTGCTGGCCCGTGTGTTTGTTCACTGTCATGAACCCAGCAGGGCCTGCCAGTGGGCTGGTCTTCAAAACCTCTGGTGGGCCCATATGAGGGACGGCATGCATCATCTCATACTAGTAAAAAAACAAAAGAAAATTTTTAGGTTGGGATCAAACAATTTAAATAGGATGGTAGCGTGGTGCAGTGGATTGCATGTTCCACTTGTACCAACAAGCCCTGGGTTCAAATCCCACTTGGTGTCTGCTTGCTCGTCAAAAAGCTGTACGGCAGTTGTTGATGGTTTTGCAAATTTCTGGTTTCATCAAAAAGCTGTACTGCAGTTGCTGATGCTTTCATTGTAGTGGGAGAGAAATTCATTCGGGAAAACATTAGGTTCATTGGTTCGGCCCGGCTGTCCTGCAGTGGTGGCGGTCAGGTTGCCACCACCCCTCTCAGCATCTAGAAAAGTGGCTAAAGGCTGAGAGTCTCACTCACGTCTGTCAGATGGGGACATTGAATAGCGGTCTCAGAGCAGGATGGGATTGTATGGTTACAGGCTCCTGACAGGCTGCCTCTTTACGCTCTGAGCACTGTTTAAAAAGAGGTGAGCTATTGCCGGTGTTGATCTCGATTAGCCATATTTGGCTTCCTGAACCCGTATATAACTAAACTAAACTGCTATACAAACTAAAACGTTTTGTGAGACATGCAATCCATGTAAATTCCCATTATATATATTAGGAGTTGTCACTATGACATGAACACACAAAAGGTTGATACATAATGCTACGAATGGACATTGCTTGTACCTTTCTTTAAGGTGTGCAGGATATGTACTACAGCGCATAACTCTGATGTCTTCTCAAGGGCACCTGTACGGACACACTGGTGGATTTCAGCCAGAAACGACCTGAAAAAAGCAAAAAATGGCAAAAAACTCGTAAAAATGGAAATGGCTCAGAACCAGGCATATATGACTACAAAATGTGGTTCAGAAATGTGCAGCTCCTATAGGGAAAATGCCATATGCCTACTATGTCCCTACCCCTCACCAAACACTTTATCGCCTGTCGAACTACTGTACCATTGCCAACAACGCATTACAAAAGCTGTATGAACAAAAGTTTTCACGAAATTGCCCAGCCCCTAACCCCTAACCCCTAAATGAACCATTTTGTCAAAAGTCACAAATTTGTTGCATATAAACGACCATACTTCATTGGGTCGACATGTAAGGGCACATTGTTTCAACCTGTCAAGAGTTTGTTACCATCAGCAATGTGAATGGCATTTATTAGTATTCACTGAGTAAATAAGGCAGGGTCTTTGTCGTAAACTACATAATAATAATACCAATTATAATACAGTCAATAGACCAATCAGAGGAGAGTGATGTAATATTCTAAATATAAGTGTAAAAAGCAACATACCCAAGCATGATGTTGGTGGATGTCACAGTTCCCAGTAGGAAGGCCGGTAGAGGTGGAAGTAATGCTATCGAGTCCACAGGGTCCAGTGGGGCCTGGCCGGATTTGAACAGGGCTGCGGACATTTCAGAGATGACCCCCACCATCAGAGAAGAGACAACATTCTGGTCCAGTGAAGGACAGAGCACCTGATGGCGCTGACAAAGCTTTACACTCTCCATCATGCCCGGCTTTATAGCAGTCATAACCTACAGAGAGAATTAGGGCAAAACTGAATATTGGGAGAATAGACAACATCTGGTCCAGTGAGGGACAGAGCACCTGATGGCGCTGACAGAGCATTAAGCTCTCTGTCATGCCTCGTTTTATGGTGGTCATATCCTATAGAAAGAATCAGTGAGAAGCTGAATATTGGGAGGGACAACATTCTGGTCCGGTAACGGAAAGAGCACCTGATGGGGCTTTAGACTCTCTGTCATGCCTCGTTTTATGGCGACCATAACCTATGGGAAAGATTCAGAGAAAAACTGACATTGGGAGAAGAGACATTCTGGTCCAGTGAAGGACAGAGCATCGGATGGCGCTGACAGAGCTTCAAACTCTCCGCTCATACTCAACTTTGTGGCCATAACCTGCAGAAAGAACTAGGGAGAATTGAATATTGGGTGAAGAGACAACATTTTGGTCGAGTGAAGGGCAGCACACCCGATGTTGCTGACAGAGCTTCAAGCTCTCTGTCATGCCCAGCTTCATGGTGGTTGTAACATATTTAGATAAAGAATTATGGTGGAAATAAATATTGGGAGAAGAGACAACATTCTAGTCCAGTGAAGGACAGAGAACCTGATGTTGCTGACACAGCTTTAAGCTCTCTGTCATGCCTGGCTGTATGGTGATCAGAACCTATAGAATGAATCATGGTGAAACTGAATATTGGGAGAAGAGAAAACATTCTGGTCAAGTGAAGGACAGAGCACCTGCTGGAGCTGACAAAGCTTCAAAGGTCTTACGCAGAGGCAATAACAGTTCCTCTAATCGGCATAAAACTTAGCAGCAGTTAAGCTGAGCATACATAGTATTCTGCCACAAAAAAAAATGAATCAAAACCATGACTTCTTCTTTGTTCAGTTGGTTTTCAAAAATGGGAGCAATTTTAGCCTGAAATCTGAACGCAACTTATTCGGAAGGTCAACTATGACGTCACAAATAGCAGTCCGTGATAGTGCGTGTCAAGGCTATGCGCTAGCGGATTACGTGCGCGCTGAACGAATGCACCGTACAGACGGACAGTCCGACCTTGCATTCTGAATTTCTTGTAGAACTTTGCTTTTTACTAACAAATAAAATGTGCATCAATAGAATAATTGTACTGCTCACGTTCTTAACAGAAATGATGAAATAAGACCGTTCATGAAACAACTTGGAAGTTGGAGAAAATTTGTACGCGGGTAAGAAATGTGGAAATTGATATTTAGATGCAATAACCACGCAAATGTATCAAGGTAGTTCTTCAATATTGAATTGAATGATTTGCACGGGCAAGTGGGCTACCAATACCTGAATATGAAGGATGGCACCGTACGCTACCAGGCAGTATTTCACAGATATTTCAAAACAGATACGGGCTGAAGAGGGCAGTGGCGTAGCGAGCGTTATCGGCGCCCAGTAATGGGGGGGGGGGCAAATTTCGCTTTTGACGCCCCCTGTGAAAAAACGGGATGCTGCCTAACTACATGGCCAACGGAAGAAAAGGCTTAAATGTTTAGGTCTGGCTACGCCCCTGCCCCTCAATACGCCACTGAATTGAGAGGGATTTCAATGGAAAACAAGAAGATTCCTTTGCTGGTAATGAAAAGTCGTTAATTCTCTATTAGGCCTTATTAGATCCTTGCAATTATATAACTGAACCGTCCGTAAAACAGAAGGCCTACTGATCCTCTAATATATACTAAATACATTACCATGGGCCCTAAGTAACCGATAGCAACGTTAAATCGTTCCTAGCTAATTAGGCTACGAATGAGCAGCCAGCGAGGGTAAAAGCAAGATAATTCCATTGCTGGAAAAACGTAAATAATGTCAGGCTCACGTATTCATAACTTGTATCGAATTAAGTCGTAATGTTTGCCAAAATTTCAGTTGGTCCTGCAGGCCGTTGCAAACTGGAAGGTGTGGAAAGCCACCGATATATTATCCAATAACTTGCGAAAATTGCGTCTAAACATGACGAATACATAGATTAGAAAAGAGCCATGTAGGGCCATTTTCCATCACTATATGCAACAATTTATCAAAGTAAAAGTAACCAATAAACTTGACCAAAAAACAGTCAACATCACGTACAACATGTATAAGTGAATTGAATGCTCCTCACAAGCATTGCCGTAGCATAGTGGATAGAGCGCTGTGCTGAAGTTTCATTTGCGGTGGCTTTGCGATGGGAGTTCGAGCTCTACCTGTTGACTTTTCTTTTTCGGTTCTAATAGAGGTCTTGCATATGATGTCACACGTACGCAGACAGCGCCCTCCCGAGGGACAAATGTAAGCATTACCGTAGAGGGTGCGGACTGTCTATACACAATACAATGCACGTACGTTCGGACCTCGCGCGCAAGGGTTACTCTGTTTACATTTGTCCCCTGGGAGGGCGCTGTCTGCACGCTTCTGTGACGTCAATGCAAGCCCTCTATTACTGTGTGGAAATCTAAAGTCAACTTTGCATTCGAAAAAAATATCCATGACCCACACCCATGGTTCATCGTCTCCAAAATCGGCTTTGATTCTCTTTCCAATTATACCATATCATTCTGCTGATTTTGAGAAATTTTAGAATGCGAAATAGCACACAAAATGAATGCTGTGTCCATTCTAGATTTTTCATATCAAAATGCACGGATATTGAAGGTACTGAAGATCAGATCTCTTGCTCATCTAGTGACGTCAATGTTTTCGTGTTGCCAAATGATTCATAAAACAAAAAATATCAGAAGGCCGGAGATTATTATCTTTTCAAGCCGATTGCGCATGCGAGGGCGACATGTTCGTAGTTCGACGCGTGCGTAACTTCCAGGGCTGAATCCACGCTGACGATCCTCACGCACATACGTGAATGTATGACATCACGAACTGCAACTGACTTCCATGGCTAAATCCACTCTATTTGGCGATTCTCACGTACATACGTTAATGTATGACGTCACGAACTACAACTCGCATGACGCAATTTTCCATACAATTTTTTTATGGAGATTACTTCCTATTGGTCAGATCCTGTGCAATGACGTCACAGTTAGCACTTAATACATTTTACGTATGTAACCGGTGCTGTTGCAAAACGAGTCCGCCTGGCGGGTTAGGTAAAACTATATGGACATGTTTTGTTTCATTTGAAAAATTACTTCCGATTTGGGAGAAATGATATTGTTTGATAACGTGATGATATCGCAAACATAGATATTACTTTTGCAGACTCGGAATATTTCATATTAGGCCAAGTAAAAAAACATGTTTCTCGTCCCCACCCGCTTTTTTCTTCTTCTTCTTTTGCTATTTTACAAGACATATCGAAAATCATCAAAACAACCCAATTTCTACACTTGAAAACTTCCAGTCAATATTCTACATGAAACTTCTCTAAATGTTCACTTTCCACAAGTTTTATGTTAAATAAGATAAAAAAGAGCGTTGACAACGCCTGGGTAATGTTTTTATGCATGTTGAAAAAAAAAATGAAAAGAAAGTAAATAGCGAGACCCGTCCACTTCCTTAAAAAAAAATCCGGACAGGAAACATGTTCTTTTACTTGGTCTTATCTCGAGCGTATAAGGCGACAGCCTTTTGAAAAGTGAATAATAAGTATTTGACTCGTAGAGTCGTCAACAATGTAAGTTGTTCCAACTTTTAGTTCTTTCTTATATTTCAACTAATAGAAATTTTATTCAATATATAATTTCCACAATGAAAAAACCTTGAATTCGAGTTTTCTTTCATTAAATATTTCTCACGCTTCGAGCTACAGTAATGGCGCCACAGTCCACCAGGGGCACGGGCGTGCTGGCTAGGGACGAGACAACGATAACTCGTTGTGTGCCCCTACTGGCACACCCCTGAGAAAACCTACCAACCAAATAGCACAACATCACGTTAAAATATCCACAGAGCGCATCAACTTTCGCTGGCCCCTTCCGGCAAGTCTCTTGACCCCAGGCCTGGGGAGGACCTCGCTTCGTTCGATTACCCCCCCCCCTCCCCTCCCACACACATCCTACATCCGCCGCTGGGCCACCCTCAGACCTTGCTCGTTGTTCAGTTTGAAGACCCAGGCATTTCTATATTTTCAGTCACATTATAAAAGGAGCTCAGTGAGTTTGTGATGTTCGATTCCTTGATGTAGTCTCACGGAATCAATGCAGTCATAATGACGTGTATGTATGTGTGTATATGTGTGACGATTTGCTTGTAAACACGACAAGTCAAACATGCCTGATCAGACCAAGTTCACACTAATAGGTCAGAGGTCATCTGAGGTCAACAGAGGTCAAACACAGAAAACTTTTTAAACACTCCAAGTCAACCATGCCCAGTCAGATCAAGTTCAAATTCGATGTGTAGGCTTCTCATAATGAGTACAATGACGCTATTGATTTTGGTGGAGATCTGGGCTCATTTTTCAGTCAAAAAGGGAAATTTGGGTATTTTGGTACTTATTGCTTGTAAACAAGCTAAGTCGACCCTACATGGTTGGATCAAGATCATACTTGGTGTGTATGTTTCCCATAATAAGTACATGATCTCTATTGTTTTTGGGAGAGGTCATCGGGGGTCAGCAGAGTTAAACAAATGAACATCTGGTAAACACTCTAATTCAACCGTGCCTGGTAAGTTCAAACTTGGTGTGTATATTCCTCATAATGAGTACGCGGGTCCTATTGATATTGGTGGTGGTCCAAGCTCATTTTCGGTTGAAAATGTGAAACTTGGGTATTTTTGCTGGTCCCGTAGAGAACAAGCCTATAGTCCTCTAATGCGTTTACAAGCACAATGTACAACAGATACCAAGACTTCCACCGAGACCTCCACCAAATTCAATAGAATCCCTGTACTAATTATGAGAGACCTACACACCAAATTTGAATCTGATCTCACCAGGCATGATTGACTTAAGAGTGTTTACAATAATTCATGTATCATTCATTACCTACACCGATGGAATCGGAGTAGGTTATGTTTTTGGTTGAGTGTGTGTGTGTGTGTGCACATGCTTTCCTATACATTCGAGGACTTCAACCCTTCCGAGGACCTAAAATCGGGTCCTCGAAAGGAAATGCGTTAGAACGTTTTGAGATAGCCCCCTCAACACCCTATGTACATTAGGAGTAAGTCCTCTTAGATACTCTAAAGTGTGATTCGTGTTTTGTTCCGGTTGATTGCACATTATTCTTCTGAGGACTTCGACTTGATAACACACCATTCTTCCGAGGACTTGAGGACAAAAGTGTGTGTGAGTTTTGGACTTAGTTTTTTCCCGAAAATGGACTTTCTTGATTGGTCTTCAATGCACGTATGTGTGTGTGTGTGTTTGTGGAAGGAGGCATGTTCAATTGTAGGTGACAGTAACTTGAACTCATTTAACTGCTATAATGAAATCATTGTTGGCAGCATTATACCCCTCGTGTTGAAAAACATTAATCAATGTTGTTTATCCATGTTATGTATTTTCCCCATCAGCTGTGGATCCTTGTGTTTCTCATCCCTGTCGTAATGGGGGTACATGTGTGAATTTAGATGACCGCTTTATCTGTTTATGTCAAGACCAGTTTGAAGGGATCATCTGTGAAAGTGGTAAGAAGTAGGATTTTTTTTAACTATAGGAAAAAATATGATTCCATTTCCTCTGTATAAAGCATTATTGGTCATTTTTCAGATCAATAGCATTCTGATTTTGCTGTTCAGTTCCAATATATAAAGACACATTTACACTTATCCAGTAATTAACAGTAATGGCAATGACAACCATAAAGACAATGGTAACAGAAACACAGTATAATAAACAAATTTTAGGAGAAAGACTGACAAAACCACATAAGAGATTTCTCTTGAATTAATAATGTTGATATATTTGTTTTATTAGTATTTGTGTTGTATGTATATCTTGATTCTCCTGCAAGCAGGAACTTGCAAAAGACCTTCACAGGTTATCACTGCAAGCTGACCTAGGTCAGTCTCTAACATGCATATTTAACGTCCATGATTATGAGTTGTCAGTTGGAATAACAACTTCTTAACTAGGCAACATACATTGATATTGGAGTGACTCGAACCGGGGATCTCATGCTTTGTAACCACTGAGTTAACACTCCTCATTAATTTATGTATATTGTATGTATGTATATAAAATTTATACCTTAACCCTCATCATGCTAATGTCGACAATTGTCGACATCCACGATGCATAACCAGACACGAATGTGACAATTGTCCGAGATTACCCGATGTCTGGCTAGGCTCCACACATAGTCCATGCATGTAGCTATGTACTGAGACTAGCCTAACACGTCGGGTATTTTCGGACACTGTTTTTTTCTCACTTTTTTGCTCAGTGGCTCAGTGAACATTACTACTATATCTCTCAGCATGATGAGGGTTAAAAACACATTTTCATTTTCTCTACCATCCTAGTAGGAAGTTGCTACTAATATGAAATGCTGTATTGTTCTCTATGTAGACAATACATGCCAAACCTGCCAATATGGCATTATGGAAGGAGTGTATTCAGGTCCGCCGCGGTCATCAAGTCTTCGTTCATATTACACATGTTTGTATGCATATGTGTGTGGAAGGAGGAGTGTCAGTTGTCGTAACAGTAACTTCTATTCATTTCACCGCTGTACTAAAGATATTGTTGGCAGCATATTACTATCATGTTGATAGACACAAATGAATGGAGTTTTTTTGTATAACTTGTCGAAGGACAGTACTATGCGGTCAGGACTGTGTGTGTGTCTGGCTGTTTGTCTGTCTTTGACACAAAGCTTGTAACACCTCTATATCAGCAGTGGCAGGGTGGATTGATGTCATACTTGGCACATGAATTGCCCATGGTGAGTAAATGATCCCTATTGATTTTTGTGTCAATCTCAATAACATCATGAGTGAGCGATTTCTTTAAATGTGAATATCTCGGCAACCGTATGTCCACTTTTGTTCAAACATGTTTGGTGACATTGGTAGGAGGTGGGTACATGTGTAGGTTACTACTTTAGTGCATCTCATTGACATTCATGAGGGGCAGGGTCAAATGTAATTTCGCTGAAAATTGCCTGTAACCTTATCATCTCAACAGTGGTATGATGGATAGATGTCATACTTGGCACAGATTGCCTGTGGTGAGTAGATGATCCCTATTGATTTTAGTGCAAATCACATAAATATTAATGAGTGGGCGGGTCTTAGAAGCAATTCCTTAAATATATATATTGGCAACAATAACTCTGTTGTTGTTCAAACTTGTAACGGTGGCACTTTGTGATCCTGCACTGGTACAAATTAAGTTGGCAATACAGTGTTTTCTGAGAAGGTAGCTAGATGTGGTAGCATGACACATAATAAATGAATGGCCCTAACAGATTGAAACTGCACTTCACAGAGGCAAAATCTTCTTGGTTTTCTGGTTATAATATGATTTCATTTTTCCCCATCAGCTGTAGGTCCCTGTGTTTCTCGACCTTGTCTCAATGAGGGTACATGTTTGAAATTAGGTGGCATCTTGTTCTGTACATGTCCAGTCCAGTTTGAAGAGATCACCTGTCAGACTGGTAGAAAATAGGATTGTTTATAACATAGGAACAAATAGGATTCCATCTTTTCATATGCAACATTTTTGGTCATTTTTGTCTTGCCTTAACCCATGTCTGTGTCACATGTGACCCTAGCTCTTCCCCTGGCCCACGCATAGCTCGAAACTGCCTGTAGATGCTACAAATTTCAATCACGATGCTGGGCTGTAGCGAACAATAGGGACGGACTCAAGCCTCTTCTCGGCCATTGTCGCGCAAATTCCCCCCTGCTCAATGTCAGACATGGGTCAAAGACTTAATTGAAGCTACTTTTGTGTGTGCAGTAACCGTGAGAACATGTCATGCCCTTTGCAGAGATGTGTTGTCAGGCGACCGTATGGATAGTGTAACCCTTTGGACCATGTCTGGGTCGCCTGTGACCCTACCGCTTCCCCTGGCCACGTATAGCTTGAAACTGCCAGTAGATGCCACAAATATCGAGCATGGAGAAACAGGGGTACTGGGGCATGACGATGCCGGGCTGTTGTAAACGGAAGGGACGGACTTAAGCCTCCTCTCGGCCATTGTCGCGCAAATTCCCCCTGCCTAATGTGAGCCATGAGTAAAGACCTAATTATATACGTAGGGAGACTTAGTGGTCACTTTGGCCTGTGTGCCTCCGCCCGTTCATCCATCCATCTGTGCAAAACTTGTAAACAGATTACCACCCAAACCATAAGAGCTGTGATGACAACATTTCATTGGGGGAATGAGGGGCATACATGTGATTGCGAACTGTATGGATTTCCAGTGAAAGTGTGCTAATTAAATTAATTAATTTGCATATTAGGCCTATTAACTTGTGAAAAAGTTTATCTCCAGAACCATAAGAGCTGTTGTAATTAAAGCTAGTAGATGGTAGCAAGATGATAGGTTCTCGAACTAGTTAGACTTTTAGTGCAAAATATGCTGATTATGTCAGGCTAATTTGCATAATTTATGCAATAAATGTAGTAAATGCGTTATCTGGAAATCTATAGAGGTATGGAGGTCATCAAGGGGCTATTTGAGGTCAAATTACTCAAGATTGTTGGATTTACATGAAACTCGGAACATATAGTCAACATTCAGTGCTGACAAATTTGAAGGTCATTTGTAGGTGAAGTTATGGATTTTCATGGAACCCGGTAGATACAGTCAACATTTGGTGCCGGAAATTTGGAAGTCATCGGGGGTCATTTGAGGTCAAATTACTAACGATTATTGCATTTCCATGGAATGTGGTAGATATTTGAGGTTGTCAGTGGCATACCGCTATCCACTCCCGTCTTATGGTGTGAAGTTACCAAAGCAGCCTGCACTGCAGCTGCTCCTGCCGGGTGGCAGTACCATACAGCCCCCAACTATGGGTCAAATAGTATACTCTATCGTGGTATCTGAAACTTATGAATGTTTCATTGTTTATAAGTTGGGTAAAGGCTACATCAAATGTTGCACTGGTTAAGCTAGTATTCTTGTCAATAGAATTCTAGCTATCCCATAACTTCTTGTTTATAGCAAGCCTGGTGAGGAAATTAGTCTACTTTGAGTTGGGGACACTGTATTCAACCTTTGAGTATACTGCTCACTGGTTTGCTATTCCATATCTTGCATTCTTGTCAAGTCTGGTAAGGTAATTGGTCTGCTCTGTGAGTTGGGTACCCTGTTTTCAGCCCTTAAGTAGACTGCTCACTGTTAGTCAGTCAGTTCTGTGTGGTTCATTTGTTGTCTAGATCCTCTTTGAAGAGACTGTTAGGAAGGGCATTAAAGTCATAATACTAGTTAATTGCTTCAAATTTTCTTTACATTTTCCTGTGAAAACCCACTTTTGTGTTGAAAATTGATGTTAAATCGGATAATCAATCTATCATATAACGAAGTGATACAAAACATGAAATGAAGTTCCCAAGCTTTTATGAGTAGTTGCTGCAAGTACCCTCAGGTGAATAATATGTGCTGCCTACTTTGATTTTAATCAAGTTCATGAAATGGGCTTGTGTAGCCAATGATTGTAATTGTTGCAAAGTACATTTTTGGATGAGAGAACCATGTGTAAACTCCAGAATGAAAATAATAATAGTCAAGAATAAATAATGTCCTGACTCGTGCACAATGTATGAACATACAGAACCACAGTGGATATATAAAATGAAGATATTTCATGTAATGAGCTGTTGCAATTCCTTGGACTGAAAAAGCTTAGCGAGTGTAGAACATGTCTACATAGATCATTATGATAATTAGGGAATAGTTGATAGTTATGATAGGTAGGAAATGAATGACCAGATGCACGACCTTAATGTAGAATGGGATGACATCATAACAGAAGGTTAAGCGACCAAGGCCGGCCTCCTGTTATTACTTCAGACCAGGTCTTAATTAAAAACAAAGGCCCAAGCATCTGGTCAGCATTAACACACATAAATCTGTTTATCTTGGCCATTCCAAAAATGTCTCAAAACATAGTTTTATGATATTTTTGGGATCAACAACACTTTTCCTTACTTAATATTTTTTGGATCAAACAACACTTTTCCTTACTCCTTTTGTTGTTTATGACGTTAAAGAGTGCAAGACCTATTTCAATTCCGCAATTTATTCTCAGTTTAGGCGCTAACAATCCCCTTCGCGTGCATGCCTGGATTCGACGCGCACTGTAATGATCATCTATAGAAGCGTGTTCAAGAAAATTGATGCAACAACTAGTTGAAAGCTTGCATATGATTAACATAACATGCATAAACATTGATGTGAATCTTATATTATGGACTAGGCTACTAGCGCGCGTGTTCTCCTTCAACAATGGAACAAACACAGCCCGTGTTTAATTAAAAACCAGTTTCAAGTGTTTTTTTACACGGTAAATTGCATCGCCAGATCATGTGATTTGTCCTAATTCAATTATTCAGGAGTTGCCACACAATTGTGTCAGAATAACTGGGCTAGTGTTATGAAAGAGTTATCACACATGAATCCCAATGTGGTAATGCGACAGGTATTTGAATCGCAAGACGCTATGTGCGTGTTCAACGTAAAGATGGACAAATAAGGCATTGTGTCAGTTCTTTATATCATGTATTCAATATGGGGAACAGACACACCAAGTAGGAGTTGACCAGGCATGTGTTTACACATGAAAGGACATAGAATAACTAAGTTTCACAGAATTCCCACATTTGGCCCCAATTAAATGAGAACTTATCTCTACTAAAATCAATAGGGACTGTGTACCCATCATGAGGAACATATACCGTAAAGCTTCTAATGATCGCCCTGGGCGTTTATTGGGAGACCCCCTGTCCAAAGTTAGGGGGTGGGCGTT